>JAABKJ010000171.1:0-57946 GCA_011634705.1 Andricus grossulariae
TTCATCGAGACATTCGTTCAATTTGCGTTTACTTTTTCCTGTCCAGTAAATTGCAACCAACGATATAAGTTGATTCCGATACTGATAGAATACTAAAACTAGCCCTAAATATTTGATAACTAAATTTGAAAATTAAATTAAGAACAATTTAGTAAGAATAATTTTTACAATAAGAATTCACACTAAAATTTAAATCCTTACGTAGTGATAAAAGTGACGGATTGTGGATTCGCTCAAGGGAGAGATGATTGCGTACTTTTCTGACTTGAATTTGATTCAAAAATTACTAATTTCATTATAATTTGGATTCTCCTTCCTTTCTTTCTTTTAGATTCTCAGATACCAAAACTTTGTTCGCACAACGAGGTCTTTCTTGTTAGATAAAGTGCAAGGTCGTTACAAACTCCATTCTGGCTCTATTCTTTTTGAAAAATTAAAACAAAACAAAAAACATATTCGAATTTCAGTAGGTGGTGCAACCATGCACAACGAGGTCTTTATCGTTAGATAAAACGCAAACTCGTTACAATAGTACAATAAAGGTTGCACGCACTACTTTTTCATTTATTTAATTTCCCACACTAAATGCAAACATGCACAACGAGGTCTCCACGAAATTATGGAGTGCAAATTCGTTACAATCAGGCATAAACTATTTCACCTAAAAAATAATTTCCCATAAACTCACTGTAACTATTCTAATTCGCACAGAATTAGGATAGTATCTTTGAAGTGAAGTCAAAATCGATGAAGGAGAATCCTGATTAGTTGCTTCCTTTCAAAAAGACGCCAATTCGTTAATCTGTCACCAATGATGGGGTGGATTGAGGAGAGACCAAGAGAGTCCTTCCTCGTAGAGCCTCGAGTAAGAAGTCCTATGGTACCGATACCGGGATCGATCTATAAAGTGCATTGGTCCCACTTTATCCCCACTTATTAGCCGATGGCGCGCGCAATCGATCGTATGATCGAACAATTTCGTGAATCATCCATTCGTTCCACCTGCTTGTTCTCTTATGAGTCAGAGGCGTATCAATTTAAATATTCACCCGTAGCTTCAAGATTTCATTCTTATTATGAAAATAGAACGGACCATCTCAATGCCCCCTAAACGGATAGAGCTTTTATCTTTTAAAAGATCTATGCCTTAAAAAAAATTATTTGGCGAAATTATCAATCAACCAACGCTATCCGGAACGTAAATGAATCAGTACTCCTAATAGAAAACAAGTCAAAAATTTAATTTGTGGGAGAATAGCAATTCTCAATTTCAATTTAAAGAAAATGATAATCCTCAACGCCCCTCTAAACAAATGGGTTCAAATTAATTGAGGACATTCGTTTGCCGTAAGTTGTGGTATATTTAATAAGAAAAATACAATTTTCCTTATCTTCTAAGGATTTTATAATAAATCAACGTTCTTTTATAGATATATCCTTGAAAGATAATGAATGAAATTGAAGAATTGAAAAAAAATCATGCGGTATTGTGTTCATGTCTGTATATGAAAAAAAAAATTTCATTTTAAATTGTCTGTATACAAAATTTTGTTTTGTTTTGTTTCGTCATGGATTTATGTAATTATAAGCAGCTAAAATACACAATTATACATATTACGTGTAGTGCATGTATTTCATGCTTTAAAGTAAACTAATTTATTTAAAGCGGAATTAGCTATTGTAAGAGCTAGGAAAGTTTTTTGTAATTTTGTTTTTGCTTACCTCAATTGTCTTTTAATCATTTGTAATAATTAGTTCGTACCTTATTCCAAACCTTCTTAAATTTATTAAAGACCTGGGGGTCGTAAAGGGAATTTTAACCAATCGCCGTATCCCCATCTTGTTTTATCAGTATGCGAACTTCTGACTAGAGTTGATCCAAAAGCGAAACAGTAAAAACGAAATTCACAGTACTTTTCCTTATACAGGTTAGCCCCTATGCGCAACAAATTCAAAAGTGGTGCTATCTCTTGTGCGTGGTCTCTAGTAAGTTTTGTATAAAAATTTATTACACCCAAAAATCCGCGTAGTTCTTTTAAATTCCGAGGTTTTGGACATTCATGAATCGCTTTAATTTTGTCAGGGTCTAGTTTAATTCCAAGTGGCGTTAAAATATGGCCCAAAAATCTGACTTCTGGTCGGAAAAAATGTGATTTTTCCAAATTTACTGTTATATTATGATCTTCTAGACGTTGGAATAGTAATTCCAAATGTTCTAGATGTTGTGATGTACTTAGTGAGGTACATAACATATCATCAATAAAAGCAATAACAAAGTTTCCTAATCCATTTAGAACAAAGTCCAAAACTCTAACTAACGCAGCTGTGCTTGTTTTTAAACCGAAAGGTGTGACACAAAATTCATAAGACTTTCCCTCACACAAGAAAGCTGTTATTTCATAGATTCTGCATGTAATGGTACTTGCCAAAAGCTACTAGTTAAGTCCAAAGTTGACACTACTTGGGTTCCTGCACATCTTTGAAATAAAACTTCGGTTGACTCTGCGCATTCGTAATCACCATAATTTCGTTAACTTCCTAGCGTCCAAAAAAAGTCTTATGGTACCATCCTTTTTAATTCTGACCAATAATGGATTTATATACGCGCTATTTGACCTTTGAATTATACCCATTTTTATAAGCTTTTTAATTTCATTCGCTACTTTATCGCGTGCGAACATAGGTATCGGGTAAGTTCGTGATATAAGAGGTCTCTTATCATCTATATTAAGTTGATGTTCATATATCGAGATCCTACCTGGTTTCTGAGAAATTACATTTTTTTAACGGGATATAAGTTTGTAGAATCGCTCTTTTTCTAATGCATTTGAACCTCTGGCGATCAAAAGGGGATACGCCCGAAACGCCGTCGTTTTAGTTTCGGAAATTAGATATTGAAAGTTTCAAACGCTTCGGGAGTCGAACGAATTTTCAGAAAATTAAAATTAACGGTCACCTACACTTTTGTTAAGATTCAAGGAAGTTTTTTTTTGAAAATATCAGGCAATTATGTTTCATAGTTTTAAAGTCACAATTGATTTAAGATCTCAGTGCTGTCCCGTACGCGTGCTAGCTCGTCCTGCAATATCAACGTCTGTATAACAGCGGACTATTGGAAGGTCAAACCGGACACCAAAACAAAAAAGCATATGTTTATTTTGATTTTCTTCTAAGGAACATAATGCACAGAAGCATTATTGAAGAATAGTGTTAGCATATAATATTGTGTTTAGGATAGTTTAAGTTTACTTAGAATAAAAAAAAACCTAAATATGGGTCGAGGAAGGAAAAGAAATAGGTGTGAAGAAAATTGGTTGAAGAATAAGAAAAAATGTTCCCGAAATAAAGTACTACTTAAAAGTATTAGAGAAAATTAAAAATGAACTTTTCTGATAATTTTAATATCCTATTATTATAAATCGTACAAGTTATTATATAAACATTATATAAGTTTCAATTTTTATAATTTGTTATTAAAAAATAATAAACAAATGTAAATGATAAAGTTTTCATTATTATTTGGTGCCGGCTTGACCTCCCAATCGCCCGCTGTTATACAGACGTTGATATTGCAGGACGAGCTAGCACGCATACGGGACGGCGCTGAGATCTTGAATCAATTGTGGCTTTAAAACTATAAAACATAATTGCCTGATATTTTCCTAAAAGCTTCCTTGAATCCTAACAAAAGTTCAGGTGACCGTGAATTTTAATTTTCTGAAAATTCGTTCGACTCCCGAAGCGTTTGAATCTTTCAATATCTAATTTACGCCATGAGAAGAATAAAAATCGTTGTTAATTTTTAGTGACAAGTCATTGGAATTCTAGGAAAACCGTTAGTTTCGCTATATGATCATGCATATTTTCTGAAATTTTGATTACAAAATTTCTATTATTGTAGAATTTGTGGCGAGTTGAACACAAAAAATTCGTATTTCGCGATTGCAGAAAAAAGTAACATTTTTTTGATTATTTCGAAAACTAATGAAGTTATCACATTTATTTATGGAAATAAAAATATGCGCAATAAAATTTTCTATTGGGATATGTTATTAAAAAATTAAAATTTGACCTGAACAAAAATATGACCCAGGGGCCAACTAAAACAACGGCGTTTCGGGCGTATCCCCTTTTAATCGCCAGCGGTTCATTTAATAAAGTACAATGCGCCATTTTTTCTCTCATTTGTTCATCAGTTAAAGCATATTCATCCTGGGCATTATCACAAGTTTCAATTGTATGAATTTCCTTCATAACATTTGGAAACATTTCTTCGGGTTCTAAATATTTTCCTAAACATTCTATGTATCTTTCTTTTTGGACATTTTCCGCATCCATTATTATGCGAATTCATTTCACATCTTTACTCCTAACAGTTTTTTTTATCGATTTATTTTTGTCTTTTAATTCAATAATATTATCTTCGAAATCGATTTCACATTTCAATCTTTTTAATAAGTCCACACCAATGATACATTCTTTATTTAGCCTAGCAACAATCAGAAACACATGAGAGCCTTCCCAGTCGCCCATTCTGAATTTTGCAAAAATTTGATGTTTCAATTGTACAGGTCTTCCCATAGTTGCACCAACAATTGTGGTTCTTAAAATTGATAAAAGTTCGCATTGTTTGAAAATATTATAATTATTTTCATAAAAGGTCTCGGAAAGACAATTTATTTCGCTACCTGTATCTATTAATGCATTTTTTTCTATGTCCTCGAGATTTAAAATCATTATTAGACATTTATCTAATTCTTTATCTACCGTATTATCATCGTTTTCTAAAAGTTCACCCTTCATATCTAAAGGTAGAGGCTTTTTAAAATATTTTGGCCAAGAATTTGCCTCTATCGTATTACTCTCTAATGACCCGAGGCATGTGCGTTTCCCTGATCAAAATAAAATTCATCGCGTTTATCTATATTTTCAACGACTTCTAGAACTCTAGTTTGTTTAGTCATATTATATTGTGGCAGACTATTTTGCTGACTATTATAAGCCCCTTTTTTTATTTGTAATTGATCATTCGCATCTCTAGGCAAGGTAACTTGATTTGCATAATTAGGATTTCGTTCGAAAACATTATCCTCTACTCGTCCATTTACATAATTTTGCTGAGACTTGTTTTTTTTTGTATTTTCTAATTGCTTTCTCAATTTGTTTGTTTGTGTAATCGTTTTGTATTAGGATTTGCTTAACATTTTGTAATTCTGTTTGTAAGTTATCTTTATCTGTTATGAAGACAGCTCTGTATACAAGGGAATTGACGACCGATTGCTTTTTAGATGGGTGGTGGTGGCAGGAGGCATGTAGATATCTGTTTGTATAGGTGGGTTTTCTGTAAACTTCATTGCCTAATGTGTTATCAGATTTTTTGTTAACTAGTACGTCCAAGAAAGGCAATTTTCCGTTTTGTTCAATGTCCATGGTGAACTTGATATTAGGGTGTAATTGATTGATGAAATCGAAGAACTTGTGTAGTTCATCTAGTCCCTGTATCCAGATGACAAGTGTCGTCAACGTAACGGCACAAAAATTCCGGTTTGAGCTTGGAATCGTTAAAGATTTTAGTTTCTAGATTTTCCATAAAGATGTTGCCTACTACAGGTGAGATTGGAGATCCCATTGCTACTCCTGAAGTTTGTTCATAGAATTGGTTATTTAAAGAGAAGTAAGTATTATTGAGACAGTGTTCTATTAAAGGTATGTAATCGGAAGGAAAGTTTGCAAAGGATTTAATAATATCGATTATATCAGAAATTTGTTCTTTCGTAAAGAGAGATACTATGTCGAAACTCACTAGGATGTCTTGGGGTTGAATGTGAATCTGTTGTATCTTTCTTATGAAGTCAAAAGAGTTTTGGACGTGCGTGATAGAGTTTCCTGTGAGAGGATTCAGTTCTTTGGCGAGAAAGCGTGCTAGGTTGTAAGTTGGTTAGTTTATTGCGCTGACAATCGTTCTGAGTGGAATGTTGTTTTTGTGGATTTTTGGGAGTCCGTAAGGTCTTAGAGAGGTGAGATTAGTAGGTATTAATTTAGATATTGTTTGGCTGTCAAGTTTAGAGTCTTTTGGAGATGTTTTTGTTTTGCTGACTATTGTTTTGGTAGGGTCTTTTTTAAGTTTTTGATATGTATCGTCAGTTAGAAGGTCCATGATTTTGTTGTTATAGTCTTCTTCATTCATTATTACTGTTGTATTGCCTTTGTCTGCGGGTGATATTATGATGTCTTTATTCTGTTTGAGTTCTTTAATTGCTGCTTTTTCTTGTTTTGTTAAGTTTGAGGAGGGAAGTTAGCCTTAGCGTAAGATGTTGGCCGTCCTACGCCGTATGTCATTCGCTTTCTCGGGTAGATGGGTATATACTGTGGATTCCAAATTACTAGTGATTTCTTCATTCGAGATTTTGGAGGGAGCTACTGTAAAATTATGTCCTTTAGATAAGGCTGAAATCATTTAATTGCTGAGAGGATGGTTAGAGATGCTTTTTACTGTGTTAGTTAATGGTGCGTGCCTTACTGAAAGTAACATGTCAAGTTTTATTTTTTGTTTTTGCGCAGAAAGATCTTTAATCCGTTGTGATTGGTCAAATGACATGTGGTCCAATTTAGACCAAATGTCAAATCTGAGAGTGTATGATAGGAAAAGGTGAAGCTTCAATAGTTTCTTGGAGGTAGTGTTCGAGACACATTTGGTATGTTGTATTCTCTCTTTCAAGAGAAGCAAACTTGTTTTATGTAGAATTGATTTGGATTTAGATGTTTCCGAATGGTTTTTTGAGTGTAAGAATTTTGGGACAATGTTATTGTCCCTACACAGTTTTCGAAAAGCTAAACATGTTGCCATGGGGCGCTCTAGCTAATGATAGGCATCGTAGAAAATCTATATAAGAACAACATAACCTGAAACTTCAGTTCCAGGTCAGCCCTGAAGAAGTGTACTGCAATGTTCACGGAACGTCGGCAAGTCTCGGGGTTTTGCACGCGATTGAAACCTGAAAAAGCTTTAAATTTTAAATTCTTCCTAGTTCATTGATATCCGATAGATCGCTATTCATATTTTCAACTGCGCATATGCCGAAAAGCGCGGGCCAATTTGAAATCAATAAAGACTATCAATAATGATACAGATAAATATTTGAAACCTTTTTTTATAATTTTTTTAAAACAAATTAAACTGAATAATAGAAATACCTACCTTCAAAAAAAAGTAATATTAACGGAATATTTCAAGTGTATATTATATAATTTTAAATATTACCGCCCTTTTTTGGTACATGCGCAGTTGAAAACGTCGGTTTCTCAATATAACCTTGAAAACTGTCATATTTTATGTGCAATATCTTCCTTTCAAGAATGACTAATATCTATAATCTTAGTTTCTTCATTACATTTTGCTCACTGCAATATTATTTAATTCGAATCACAAAGTAAAATGTACACCATAAACTTGTGAAATCTTCATAGTGAGTCAATAATTGGACTGATACTTCAGGGTTCGATAAAAAATTCTCAAATTTTTCAAGGATTGAAGAGGAGCATCTATGAAATGAAACCATATAAAAAAATTTGATTTTTAACACTTCCTGCCCCCGCTTCCCCTACAACGCCCCAAATATGACCATATTTTTCAATAAAAATAAATACTATTTAATAATTTGAATATCCATTAACTTTTTAAAAAATTTGTAATGGTTTATGTAGATAAAACTTATGTAAACAATTATTTTTTCCAATAAATGTGAAAAATAATCATACTTTCTGAATGACATATAACTTGGTCACTGATTGGTGGCCAGATATGTCCACTTTTTTCAAATTGGTATGCCATGCTACTTACTATTGAACATTTACATGATTTGGGTACTTTTATTCTATTTTTGAACAAATTTCTATTTGTTTAAACAATTATCTTTTCCTTTAAATGTTTTTAAAGGGGCATTTTCTGAATTAAACATGATATTGAATGATTTGGGGAGTAATTAGTTCTGCTAAAAACATTATGTCATTGTTTATGCAATGAATTATTGTTTACTTTCAAATTTTCTCCAAATTGAGCATGTGTGGCTTATATCTATTTTGGCGTATTATTAAATAAATTATGAAAGTCATAATAAAACTTAAATTGTAAAAGTATTTTTTTTGTATTCTTCTTATTTTTGATATCTTAACCATAATTATAGTATAAAAAAGTACATTTAATAATAAAAATTACTATTCAAGTTAGGATATTTTCTTGGAATAACGTTGTTAAAAACGAAAGTAGAATAAATAGGAAATGGAATGAACAATACAATTTTTAGAAATGTTTTTGGGTAAAAATAATTGTTAAAAAAAATCGAACTTTGTTCAACATCAGAATAAAAGTACCAAAATTATGTAACTGTTCAATAATAAGTAGCATAGGATACCAATTTAGAAAAAGTGGACATATCTGGCGCGATTTTTAGAAATTTTGAAAATAAACAATGAATAATTGTTTAAATAATCACATGATGTATTTGAAAAAATTCACCACCCTTGTCAATGACGAACTTATATTTCATCCACAAAGTACGATTATTTTTTACAATTATTAAAAAAAAATAATTGCGTAAATAAGTTTTATTTATATAAACAATTAAAAATAAAAAAATGCTGAAAATTAACAATAATACGTTAAAATTGATTTCCTTGATTTTTTTTTATTATATTTGGGGCATTTTTGGGGTCAGGGTCAGAGAAAGTTGATAATGAAATTTTTTGATATGGTTTTATTCCATAGACACTCCTCTTTAATCCTTAAATATTACTTAATTGGCTGCCCCGGTCTTGTATCGATGCGCCGCCGGTCGCTACTTTTTCAGCCGAAAAGCGCGGGTGATTTGAAATCAATGATAAATACTATCAACAATAATACAAATAAATACACTCGACATTCCTAGAACTGCTGGCCCAAGCAGTTTCTCATTGCCTAGGGCGAGAGACGGTTGCGACGCTCACCTCGGAAGGGCCGATTGCGCCAGTCTGTCTGTCGAGTCTTTGTTGGCGTTAGTGTTTTTGTTGGCATAAGACCATTTGCCAACTAAAAATTAATATTATAGAATGAAAAAAACACGAAAATATTTCGCGGATTAGTGAGTCTTGTGACACGACATCAATAGGTGGAAATGTCAGCCGTTAAATGAACAAGGAGTTATTAAACTAATTTTAATTGAAATTTTGAACGCAACAAGTGCTTTCAACTTTCGGCATTTTTGATAATTTGAATCACACTTTAATAATTAATACAGACGAAATCACAAAAATACTCACCAACATAACCTCAAACCAACATACTTGTGTTCAATAGGTTCAGGATGGGGCGCAACTGAAAACAGATGAACAGACAAGTTGATGGCGCTGCAATCAAGAGATATTAACTCTATTGTAGCCATCAAATAATTTTCCGAGCTGGGGCCAAACTTGTAATTGGGCAAACATTTGGCAATTTCCACACTTGCACCAGCAGCCTTATCGCTTTTTTAATCCTTAATTATATCTCTAGACTCAGTCACACAGACTTTCTCAAGTAGGTTTTCTGACGCATCATGTTCTATATCACAGTTCTGGTGCCCTATAGCTTCATCCTCTGATAATTCTTTAAAATAGTCTTTCAAAGCGTCTAGTATCCCGTCTGTATCATATAGTATTTTACCCTCGCAATTTCTCATGTTGACAAACTCTGTACTTTAACTTCCCTTCATAGATTCATATAACAGTTTCTTGCTTCCTTCAAAGTCGTTTTGTATTTTCTTCTCGTTTTCTGTTCTGATTTTATCTTTACTTTCCTTGGCTAGTCGTTTAACTTTCCTTTTTTTTGTGCATGTTATCAATTTCAAGTCTATTTTCCTCCTCATCGCTGAAACATGTGATGTTCTACGTTCTGTTGTACGCTCCTTTCGTTTTTTGTTGGGCTGCCTGAATTTCATCATTCCACCATGCATCACCAGACGTTCTATCTACAACCGCAGTTCCACACACGTCAGTCGTACTCCTAAGGTATTCTCGATCATACCCGTTGCTCCCTCTATATTTTTATTGTCTATGAGCGCCTTCCAAGTTGCCTTATCTATGCGTTCGTTTATCGTATTCTAAGAGTCTAATCGTACTTCCGGTTTGTGTAAATTTTCGATTTTGATTTGTGTTTGTTTCATTTTTTCATGCTCTCTTTCGTCTCCATCCGTGGCCTGAGTTTATTTTGGGAACTAAAAAGTAATGACCAGTATTGCTTTCAGAACCCCTGACGTTCCTAGTATGTCTTACTAGCTCTCTTAGTCTTTCATCCGTGACAACGAAGTCAATTATGCTGTGGCTATTTTTGTACACCATGTGTACATGTGGATCATATTATGCCTCAACCAAGTATTTGTAATAAATAAGCCCTCACCTAAGCATAAGCTAACTAGTCTGTCTCCATTATAATTTTTTCTTCTTGGATCCTCGAAATTACATAGCACCCTTCCTTTGCCCTGACATTGGATGTCAACTTTCAATGTGCACTGTTAGAAATTTCTGTACGAATTTTCCGAAACGCGAGATTGCAGCTTTATGCAGTAATCGTTCCTAAATATTATCAAACAGGAACGGAAATGTTAAAAACGACAACCGGAAGAGGTTTTAGTCACATGTTTAAGAAAATTCTGTTACAATTTAGTAATTTTCAGATACAGTTACTTGAAATAGTAAGGCCATAGAAGTGAAGTCAATATAATAATAATTTGTATGTATCTATGTTACAATAGGTCTAACAGAAATTCAGAAATTTTGTGATTTTCAAATGGTATTGCCAAAATGTGGAAGTTTCTTGCATTATTGTTCACAAGACTTATAATTTAAAAGAGTTATTTTTTGTTTTTCAATATCTTTAGGTGCTTATTAAGGAACCCTAAATAAAATATGTTCTAATTTATATCATTATGAGTAACAGAAAAACCAAGAATTTTATCAAATTTAAAAAAAATTATTCTTATAACTTTTTGATTTTAAGAAATTGCACGTATCCCATTCTGAGGGTAACTGAAAACAGATAATTATAAAGAATAAAAGTTGTACTTTATTTTGCAAAATATGAATGAGCAGTCCAGGTCCGAGCTACATAAATAATAACACATAGGGCAAGGAGTGGAACGCCGACTGATGGGGCGAAGGTGACTTTGCTTATAACATCGCTATTATTGAACAATTTTGATTCTACTTTGCATTATATAAATATATTCAATTATAGAGATAGTGCTGTTTACTAAAATCTTGAAAATTAACGTTTCAAAAGAAAAATTACGTGGAAAGCTCATTAACTTAAAAAAAACCATTGACTGTTAATTGTTCGGCGCTGCTTCTCCTTACCTAACATTCAATATAATAGAGTTCAAGATAACATAGAAAACTAAGAATTTTGGTCAGACTTTAGGCGAGTACGAAGCGCGTAAAACTGATGAGAATATATTCTTCAAACCCATGGAGAAAATTATCGGGGAACTATTCTGGGCTAGAATAGACCATTCTGATCGCTCATGTGGCGCTGTGAAGGCAGTCTATTATGACGCTGAGTAGAAGTGATACTTTTTGGTATCGTCAAACGCTAGTCTGGACGAGCTGATCTAGTGCTAGTTAGTCGGTCTTGTGAAAATCCATTTTATATGGTTGACCTTGAACATTATTTCAAAGACTGTCTAGATAAGAAGAAAATTTTTTTTGTTTTTGATGCAAATTTTTTAATTCTCATACATTCAAACACTCTGAATATTTTTGGAAATGTTCAAATAAATATTTTGATTCATAAGTTAGAAAATTTGTTGGCCCTGCCCGCGTAGAAAATTACCGCAACCGACTTCTTTCCAGTTAGGGCATTTTCTGGACCGTCTAATCTAGACGGTATTTTCATGCCTAATCGGCTGGTGGCTAGTCCGTCAGGACCAAATAATTTCTAAGTATCAAACCGAAATATTTTTTTCCACATTTCCAGAATAGCCAGGGTGTTTGAAAGTACCAAAAGTGAGAAAGGAAAATCAAACAAAATAAATATTCTTCCTCACCGTGTAGTCAATTGTTTCGACCCCCAGTCGCGTGCTAGTAAGTCCTAACCTGAGAAGCTTCAACAAAAACAGGTTGGCCATTTCATTCGAGGAAAAAGGTTTCCTATTTTTTCATGATTCGCAGAAATTTCTCGCGGTGAATGAAATTAGAAAATTCAACTTCTCAAAGCTTAAAATTTTTCTGTTTGAAGTACTAAAACTGAACTACGTACAAATTGGAACTCATTTAAATTTAAAACTTTGAAAATTGTAGTTTAAAAAACTTTCGATTTAGAAATTTTTAACTCAAACGTTCAATAATTGACACGTCTGGAGTATATAGTGTTGAAGACCTTTTATATATTCCATTTAAAATTAAATGCTGTTAATCTGCAAAAGTTTAATTTTTTAACTTTAATAAATTGAACAGTTTAATGATTTCAGTTTAAAAACATGAATCAACTCTACGCTATAAATTACTACTAAAAAAATAATTATTTTTTCAAAGTTTTATACTTTTTTTCGCAATAAATCATGACTGTTCTTTCAGAGGAAATTACTGATGATATTTCTTCAATTCCTAAAATCATAGAATACTTTATTTTTCCAGTGACCTGATTTGTGATATTTCAAGTGATTGGATAGATTTTCTTTCGAAAAATTTATAAAATTCCCAGTCAAAAAGAAATTCTCTTCCAGTTTCTGGTTTTTGCCGGTCTCGGAAAATGCCCCGTCATTTTCCGGTTTTTCAGTCCAGAGAATATCCTAAAAAGGGAATTTAATATTACAAAATTACAGTCCTTAATGTTTTGACCTTTAATTTGGAAAGGTCTATGTATAAACGTCAGGTAAGCAAAAGGACCGACCGTTAAGGGCAAGATCTGAAAGACGCGTGCTTATTTTTTTCTTAACGGGCTGCAGATTTGTGGTTTACATACGTAATACTTTAAAACTCTTTGCGACTGTACTTTGTTTGCCTACTGGACAGTTCGAAATTTCTTCTGGGGTCATTTCATTAACCGCGCCGCTGTCCATGTTTATTTTCGCCCGTTTTGACCCCAAATAAACAGTTATATATATTGCACGTAAATTAATGTTTCCGTTTGATGCTTTTTCCCATACTGCACAGACGTCGCCATTGGATGTTGATAATACAATTTGTTTTTCTGTTGGGATGGGAATAAGCTGGCCAGATTGGATTCTAAATCGAATTGGCTTATCGGGAGAAAAAATGTATCTTCGAATTTCAAATATCTGTTCCGGTCTCTTGTGTGGAATAAGTCGAACAAATTTCAGTTCTTCTAGTTTAAATCCAAGTATGTTTGTAAAAGTTTGCCTCGATATAGGGGACCTGGACCTGGCACGAAAAGATGGTTTGGCAGGTGGTGGAGATCCGGCAGAAGAATGAGTTTTGGCAGGGGCAAGAGAATTTTTAGGAGATTGTCTTTCAGAAGAAGAAGAAAGGGATCCGCGACGAGGAACACCAGAAATAGGCTCGCCATTAGGCAAACACTCAAACTCTGAACTTAATTCTGCAACAAGAAACAGACCATCACATTTTTTTTCAAGCATATAATCGTATGTTGGAATGTCATGAGTTGTGAATGTGGTTGTAATTAGCAACGTATTTTTTAACTTAGTTGTCAACTGTTTGCAACGTTTTTGCCCAATTCTGTTTGTCATAAATAAAACGGAGGTTATGTAGAGCAGAAAATCGAAGAATGCCATCCATTTTCACGCATCTTATTATTAAAATGATTTTATTTTTATTCACGCACTATTTACACACAGTAAATGCCATTTGAATCAAATTGTATGCAATGATTTTATACAGACTCCTGATTTTTTATTTGATCAGAAAATTGCGCATCTGAATGATATAATTTTCAAGATCAGCTTGCTGTTTTGAAATGTTGAATGTTAAATGTTAATGTGGTAATGGGGATATCTACTAGATTATTGAAAAGGCTACAGGTATGATTCTTTTTAATTTAAATTTTGTTCGATTTTAGTCGAAGGTAGCTGAGATGGTGTTCGTGAAATATGCTAGGTGTGGTTTCTTGGGTGTGTTGGTTATTAATTTGGGGGTGGTGATATCTACTCGGCGTATTGGGAATGTGAATTATATGATTATTCCCAATTTGGAAACTTGTAGGCATTTTCAGTTGAAGAGAAATAGGATAGTGATCGTGAATTGTGCTAGGGGTACTTTTCTGATTGTTGAATATTATTTTGGACATCGAGACATCTACTCGATACTTGTAAAGGTGACTGGTGTGGTTATTATCAATTGAAAAATTATACTGATAATATTATCGGTTGGGAAACATAGCCTAGAGTTTCATGAAGTTAACTTGTCTGACTATTTACAATTTTTTAATATAACGGATGTTTTACAGGAAGACATTTTGGAACTGAATCGTGGGGCTTTCGATGTGATCTGTGTGACTATTTTCAATCAAAGAACTAAATGGCTGTTTTACATGCAGAAATCTTGGAATTATATCGTTTAAAGTTCAAGAGGTGGCTTTTGGGATTGAACTTGATTACACATATTTGCACAAATAAAGTGGAACCCATTGAGCCTGTATGTGGGCGACCGCATGTAATGGGCCGTTATGGTCGGTTTAAAGTTACGTATAGAGGCATATAAGCTACATAAATTTCGGGTAATTGAGCCCGGAAATGAACCCTGTAACTTTATTGGCGAGCCACTAGGGCGTTTTTGAAGATTGAACTTTGAAAAACCGTTTTTCGAAAAAAAACCTCAAAGCTTGGCAAATGCAATAAGCACACATGTTATATTTTTTCTTTCAACGTGAAATATACCTCCATTCGGGTAATATCTCAATATGAGTATAGTCCTGATTAATTCATTATAGTTCCCAGTATCATTTCCCACTCAAACCAAAATAAAAAAATAATTTTAACCTCATCTTAGGAAACCGCGAATATCTCGCAAAACCAGAACCGTCTATGAGGGCCCTTTTCATGCGGACGCCCACATATACAGGGTGTCTTTTTAAACTTGAGACATCGCAGTATCTCAAAAATACGCATCCTATGAAAAAATGTTCGTAATAAAGACTTTTCATTTTCAAGGGGAAAAGCAACTGTGAAAAAATTAACCCCACCCCACCTTTCCATGAGGCAGGAGTAGGGGTAAATTTTTTATTAAAACAGGAACCCCAATTTTTAATTGCAGAGTCAAATTATTCTTGATGAAATACGCAAGTCTTATTCGAATTTTTTTCTGATTCGCTATAGATGGCGCTGCGATCGCGAAAAATGCAATTGTTTATTATTTCAAGGACTTCGGTGGGTCCCCTTGCCTCTCACCATCGGGGTGCTGGTTTTCGATCAACATTTTACAATAAGTGCTCAAAATGTTGTCCTCGCTCCGGGATGCACTTGTTAATCCAAGCTTCGAAAGATTCCACACAACTACGAAGTGTGTCTGGTGTTATTTGTGCACAAGCAGACCTCATTCGCTCGATCATGTTATCACAAGTTGTGGGCACTTCTTGATACACGCGACTCTTTAGATAACCCCACAAATAGAAATCCGGCGCCGTAAGATCTGGCAGGCCAATTTATCGGACCTCCTCTACCGATCCATCAACCATTGAATTCGTGATTGAGTACTATCCTCGCGATTGCCGAATAATGTGCTAGACAACCGTCATTTTGAAACCACATGGTGTGTCGCACTTCTAAGCTTAGGTCTTTAAGCAATATTAGAAGTTAATTTTCTAAAAAGCTACAATATTTTTCACCCTTAAAATTTCCATCAATAAAATACGGACCGATAAGTTGATCTCAAATTATTCCACACCAAAAATTCACGGACCATGGAAGCTGATGCTCAAGTTCGAGCAACTAGTGTGGATTTTGTACACTCCAATAGTGCATGTTGTGCCGATTAACGTGACCTTCCTAAAAGACGACTCTTTTGTAAACATTACTCGAAAAAAGAAATTCGGGTTTCATTGTATCTGCTGAACCGCCCTTTGACAAAATGTCATTTGGTTCTAAAAATCATTGTCATGAAGTTCTTGATTCAGTGAAATATGATAAGGATGATAGTTATTACGTTTGAATACCTTCCAAACATTGAATAGAGACATTTCGAAATCGCGGGTTAGTTGTCGAGTACTATCATGAGGGTCATGATTGACTGCAGCTAAAATCGCGATTTCATTTTCAACTCCGGTGACTGTTAATTGACGCTTCCTTTTTCTTGGTTGTACACTTCCGTCAGTGATGAAGTTTTGGACAACCCGGTAAAAGAAAGCGCGCGAAGAAACACTTTTTGGAAAGCGTTGAGCATTAAGCGCGAGATCCTCATTGATATTCCTGCCACTTTCTCCATAAATGAGGATCATTTTAATCTTTTGTTGTTGAGATAGAATTTCCATTTCAAAAGTAATGGAGTCAAGTAATGAGGGAATACAACGGGACCCAAACCAACTGAAACGAAGTGACCAACAGCAATAACCCAAACGAAAGCAACTCATTACGACCAACTGAAATGAACACAACCAACAAACCCAAATCAAATGAATACGTGTGCCCATTCGCGCTGCAAGCTTCATTCGTTTCTTGATCTTAATTTTCTTTAGACGATGTACCATCTCACTTGGCGATATTTGTTTTTTTTTAGTTAGCAATAGTCGTTTATGCGTTACTCCGCTATACGATTTTCATTTGTTCTTGTTCGCAGCTTACGTTCACTTGTCATCTCATTGCGTATCATGAAAACCATCATTAAAGATCCAAATTAATTTAATGCAAGTTTTTGAGGACAAAAGATGTCTTTGTCCTTTATCGAGGGTTCCGCGACGTAGTTAAAGATTTGAAAGAAAAAAATTTCAAGGTACTGATGCCTGCTTCAAAGAGTAATTAGAAAACAACTGTCAACAGAAGTTTGTCAGAGGCACACTTCGCAGTTGTGTGGAATCTTTCGAAGCTCGGAATAACAAGTGCATCGCCATCCGAGGACAAAATTTGGAGCACTTATTGTGAAATGTGAATTGAAAATCAGCACCCCGAAGATGGAAAGAGAGAACACTCACGGAAGTCCTTGAAATAATAAAAAATTACATTTTTCTCGATTGCAGCACCATCTATCGTGAATCGAAAAATTCTTTTCCGGATAAAACTTACGTATTTCATAAGGGAGAATCTGAAAATGTTATAAAAAATTGGGGTTCCTATTGAAAATAAAAAATTCACCCCCACTTCTGCCTCTTGGAGTGATGAAGTGGGGTAAATTTTTTGAAAGTTGCTTTTACCCCTCGAAAATAAAAAGTTTTTATTACAGATATTTTTTTATAGGATTCGTATTTTGAGATATTTCGATGTCTCCAGTTGAAAAAAAAACCCTGTAGAGTTGATTTAGGATAATGGCAAGGCTGGTGATATTCAGGGTAGATGTCGTGAATTTAATAAAAATTATAGATATATTATATTATATATTCACCAATATAGCGAAGGATTACGACCGTGGATAAGACCAGAGTCCAGACAATCCTCATCTTTTCTAATGATAGGAAAAACTGAATGATGTATTAATAAAGAATTTTATCAACAACGTAACTAATGAATATTTGTTTTCCTCATTAGCTTATATTATGTATACTTTATTAGCTATTTCTTAGATCAGAGGCGTCTAGGTTATTCTGCTGAGATATTTACATTTCATAAAAATAATCTGAAGGAAAACTAGTTAAAACTGATATCGTCATTTATGTAAACTTTTGCGACTTGTCAAATGCTGGTATTTACATGTGAAATTTATATAGTGGTTACTATCACGACTCAATCAGAGCTTTGAAAAACTAATATAACTTATGAAATATATGTTGAAACATCAATTTTGAATTATTATCATCAGTAATATTATTAATGAAATTATCCAGATCTGAGGAGGTAATTACTCGACTTTTGAACATATAAATTTCTTCAAAATATGCTGAAAATTACAATGATATGATTTTATTATGTTACTTTTCAAACATGCGCACCGGATTTCAAGGTTTCGAAGATTTCGAGGTCTTTCGATAGATTAAAAGGTATTTCAATGAATTTTATGAGTTTTTTAAAGACAGATTTTTAACAAATATTACAGGACTTTGAGAGATTTCGGAGGATTCTGAAAATTACATTAGAGTTCAAGTATTGTGAGCGATTCTACGTGGTATTGATGAAGTTCTCATGCATTTGAGGAATTTTAAAGTATTTCAACGGATTTAAAAGAATTTTTCAGAAATTCCTAATATCTGAAAGGATTGTTTATGATTACAATACTTCAAGAAAATTTCAAAGCATTTCATAAGATTTTATGGGATTTCAAAAAAATTAATGAATTCACTGGAAATCACGAGATTTCAATGGTTAAGCAAATATTGTAGGCTCAGACTATTCTTGTACTTTAAAGCAAATATTGTCTCTGAGGTATATGGTACCATTCTTGATAATTAGATTCAGAGGAGAGGCTAATGAAAAATAAGCGGATATTATCAGGCCAGAAGACTACTCTTATCGAGATTTTACCATATTTTCATTAGGATAATAATCAGACGAAAGAACATTGGTAATAAGGACAGTATATCCAAATATTAAATAATTTTCATTGATGAAAAACTTGAAAAGGGGCCTGATTTTAAGCTTCTTGATACATAATAATCAACTAATTTTCTTCTGGAAAGATTCCCACGGCTTTTCAAGATTTTAATTAATTTGAAAAAAAAACATCAAAGATTACAAGCGATTCCATAATATTTCGAAATATTTTACGGAACATTATTATACCATCAAGTCATTTCCCTTTCAGGGTATGTGTGAATTAAAACTGTATATTTTTCTAAATTCTGATATTAACACGTGCCACCAGGCACTTGAAAATCTCATAAATTTTTAACATGGGAAATTTTTGGATTTTTGAAAAATTGGACTGATACTTCAGGGTTTGATCAAACATTGCGAAATTTTGCAGAGATTGAAAAGGAGTGTCTATGGAATAAAACCATATGAAAAAATTTAATTTTCAACTTCCCTAACCCCCTACCCCCCTCACCCACAATACCCTAAATATGACCCAAAAATGAAAAATACATTTTAGCGTAATATTGTTAATTTTCAGCATTTTCTGCCGTATTTTTCAATACAAATGAATACTATTTAATAATCTCAATATCCCTTATAAAATTCTAGACAATTTTTGATTGTTTATATAGATAAAACTTATGTAAGCAATTTTTTCCAATAAATGTAAAAAATAATCGTACTGTCTGAATGAAATATAAGTTGGTCACCGATTGGTGGCCAGATATGTCCACTTTTTACAAATTGGTATCCTATGCAACTTATTATTGAACATTTACGTAATTTCGGTACCTTTATTCTGATGCTTATAAAATTTCCATTTGTTCAAACAATTATTTTTCCCCAAAATGTTTTTAAATTTGTTTTTTCTTAATTAAACATAATGATAAATGATTTTGCGGAGTAATAAATTCTGCTGAAAACATTATGTTATTGTTCAAACAATGAATTATTTTTTACTTTCAAATTTTCTTCAAATTGAGTATGTGTGGCTTACATCTTTTTTAGTGTACTTATAAATCAATCATCAAAGTCATAATAAAATTCAAATTATAAAAGTATATTTACTTTTGTATTCTTCATATTTTTCGTATGTTAGCCATAATAATATTATAGAAAAGTACATTTAATAATGAAAATTCTAATTTAAGTTGCAACATTTTCTTTAAATAACATTGTTAAGGACAAAAATAGAATAGATAATAAATGGATTAATGACAGACTGGCGTAGGGTAGCGAAGGAATCATGTTCGGTCATGTTAAAGTCAACGAAAAAAACAAGACAATTTATCACCGTGATCCTTAACTTCTAAATACCTTGTATCGATTCAATCTGGGATACGAGTCCTACATTCTAACCAATAAAGCACTTCTTTTGTGCCCAAAAAAAGGTTTTGGTTGTTTTGGAAAATTGGCAAATATGTACTCTCCGGAAGCTGCGACCACGATCGCTCACCGAACGATCGATCCTGACGCGACCGGAAGTAATACGTGATCCAAGTCGTCACTTTCCACAAAACCGGAAGGCGATCGAGTCGGAAAACCACTGAACAAGTATTCGAAAATTAAAGAAAAAAGTGACTTTGAATTAAAGGACTCAAATACCCGAATTGTCAAAATGAAGCACAATTGATTTTAGAATGTTGCAGCAACCGAAGTGGCTACATTAGCATCCACCTTGACTGAAACAGAACAGAGCAGAAAAAGGGTCCTAGCGTGCTCAACAAAAGAAGCCTCGCGCTGATACCTGAGTTCTCACACAACGAAAAGGTAGTACCCGAAACTCAAAAACAGAGAGATAACTTTGAGCAGAATAAGCATTGAGCGAAGACCATGTTATGATCAATGAAACCTGGAGGTCAATCAAAAGAGGAACAATAACATTAAACAAATTATTAACACTTTCCTTGGCTAGTCCTTTAACTTTCCTCCTTTTTGTGTATGTTATCAATTTCAAGTCCATTTCTCTCCTCATCGCTAAGACCTGAGATGTTCAACGTTCTGTTGTACGCTCCTTTCGTTTCTTGTCGGGTTGCCTGAATTTCATCATTCCACCATGCACCACCAGACGTTCTTTCTACAACCGTATAGCACACTTCAGTCGCACTCCTAACTAATTGTAAGATATCCTCGATCAGACACGTTGCGCCTTCTATATTTATATTTTCTATTCGCACATTCAAGTGGCCTTATCTATCCGTTTGTTTATATTCTTCTGACACTCTGATAGTACTTCCGGTTGCTGTACATTTTCGATTTTGATTCGTGCTTGTTTCGTTTTTGTTGGCTCTCTGTCCTCTCCATCCTTGACCTAAGTTTATTTTGGAGAATAAAAATTAATGATCAGTATTGCATTCAAAAACCCTGATCACCCTAGTATCGCTTACTAGCTCTCTAAGTCTTTCATCCGCAACAACAAAGTCAATTATACTGTGGCTACTATTTCTACAGCAGGTGTACACGTGGATCATATTATGCCTAAACCAAATATTTGTAATAAATAAGCCCTTTTCTAAGCATGAGCTAACTAATCTCTCTCCGTCATAATTTTTTCTTCTTGGATCCCCGAAATTACCTAGCATTCTTCCTTTGCCCTGACGTTGGACGTCATCCCATCCATTCATATCACCTAGTAGAATGATTCTTTCACCATGATCGCAAATACTTATTGTATCATATAAAGTGTCCCAGAAGGCGCCTTTTTCTGCTCTTGTTTAAGAAAATTCTACGTATTTTGAAGTATTATAAGAGATTCTTATGCAATTTTGAAGATTTCAAGCGATTTCAAGTATTTTCAGTTTTCAAGTGCACTGTTAGAAATTTCTGTAGGATTTTTCACAAATGCGTGATTGAAGCTTTATGCAGTAACCGTTTCTAAATATTACCAAACAGGAACGGAAATTTCAGAAAAGACAATTACGTAAAGCTTTAGTTACATGTATCAGAAAATTCTTTCACAATTCAGGAATTTTCAGATACAGTTACATAAAATTTCAAGGAATTACACAATTTTTTCTGTTCATTAGTTTCAAAATAAAATATGTGGTCTATATTTGTCCAGATAATATAAATAATAGTAAGACAAGATAAGTGAAGTCAATGAAATGTTAATTTGTATGTATCTATGTTACAATTATTCTAGCCAAAAAACTTGTAAGTAACACTTGCGATCGAGACAATTTTTCGACATACGTGTACGGAAAAATAATCTCTATGACAAATGTCACTTATAGCTTTCTCCATTTCACAAGATCGCTGTATCAAATATTTGTAAGTTTCATATACAGTTTCTGATTGTTATTACATATTTTGTAAATTTACTATAGGAGTTATTGAATGTGTCGTAATTTTCAGAATATTTCAAACAGTGTGTTTCAAGAGATTTCTCAGAAGCTCAATCGTTTTGAAGGATTTTCAAGGGATTATGTACGATATACATCCAATTCAAAGGATTCCTAAGAATTCTCACAATATTCAAAACATCAAAAAATGTACGCATGACTTTATTATTTACTTTTCAACTTTTTTCTGTGATCTGTCTCAAGCTAAGTATCTGATTCACACATGATCTTCCTGGAATAAATTCACATTGGACTTCCTAGATAATGTAAGAGCAGAAAAATATTTTGAAATGATACATTCGTAAAAAATTGTTAACTAAAAAAACTCCCCGTTTTCGTGTTCTTCGGAATTTTATAAATAAAAAGATAATTTTATCCATCAAAAAGCTAAATAAATATTTCAGAAGTTATATTATTAAATAGAACTTCAAATATATTCAATTATGTAAAAATGAATATCTTAGCAAGCGAAATTTATCAAATTAGAAAATTTTTTGCTTCTCAAATGGTATTTCCAAAATTTCGAAGTTTCTTGCATTATTAATTACAAGATTTATAATTTAAAAAAATTATTTTCAATTTTTCCAATACTAATAGTTGCATATTTAGAACACCTCAATAAAATATGTCCTCATTCATATAATTATGAGTAACAAAAAAATCAAGAATTTTACCAAAATTTAAATTTATTATTGTTTTAACTTTTTGTTTTGAGTAATTGCACTCACCCATTTTTTGAGGTCACTAAATTAAAATAATGATAAAGAATAAAATTTGTACTTTATTTTGCAAAATAAGAATAAGCAGTCCCGGCCCGAGATACATAAATTAATAACACATAGGGTAAGAAGTGGAACGCCGACTGATGGGGTAAAGATGACTTTGCTTATAACATCGCTATTATTTAACAATTTTGATCCTTCTTTGCATTAAATAAATCTATTTTATTATAGAGATAGTGTTACTTACTAAAATCTTGAAAATTGACGTTTCAAAAGAAAATTTATGCAGAAAAAAGTGTTGGCCACAAAAAAATAGAAGATTCACTGTCAGATATATAAATTCTTCGAAATTAATATAAATACTTACAGTATGGTTATTTTATATTTTGACAGATAAAACAATATCACATAACGTAATTATAATAATTAAACGTAATTCAAGTTTAAAATATATTAAATGTCGCAAATAATCGAGGCCTAACCAAGGGGGCAAGCGCGACCAAGAGCATAGTTTACAAATGCTCAGGTGGTACACGTACCAAAAGTTTGGTCAATAAATGATCGGTGATGTAGAACCGCCACTTATTTTCTGGGCTACATGCAAGAAACTATCAAATATTATTATTTTCAATCCGGATGGTGAAGCTGGCTTTTTGTATCGGTACGGTAGAAACATTTGCGTGTGTCCGTTTCTAGAAGAATGTCAACGAATAAGAGGTCATATCACAGCTATCACTATTTTTATTCAAAAAAACTCATTCTTCTTGCTGGAGATGTTTAAATATAATTTGTCTAGTACCCGAAATACCATAGAAGCGAACTATCGTGCTTTTCCATATTCAGATGTTCTGATTTTCATAACAAGCTGCGGTCAGCTTGGCCCTCCGGTGGGGGCAAAACCGACGAAATACATCTTGTTATAAATAATTGGATTATTATATCATTGTTTTATTGATGTCAATGATACTTATAGAAATATGGTATAGAATAATCTTGGACTTGAAATGAAAAAACTTGATCAGTTTCACATCTCATTGACTTTAAAAAAACCATTGACTGTTAATTGGTCGGTGCTACACCTCCTTACCTAACATTCAATATAATAGAGTTCAAGATAACATAGAAAATTAAGCATTTTGGTCACACTTGAGGCGAGTACGAAGCGCGTAACAACTGATGAGAATGTATTCGTTTAATCGATGCAGAAAATTATCGGGAAACTATTGGGGGCTAGGATAGACCATCCTGACCGCTGACGTGGCGCTGTGAAGGCGGTCCATTATGACGCTGAGTAGAAGTAAAACGTTTTCGTATGGTCAAACGTTAGCCTGGACGAGCTGAACATATGCACGAAACTTCACTATATAGAGTTATATAACCCATAAACCAATAACTCATTGTAGGGGTAGTTTTTCGATTTTCAAAAGTTGAAGCGTCGATGAGTAAGTATAATTGAGGTAGATTTTATACTGCTATGATGAAAATCTATTAGACACTATTTCACCTACTTTCATGGTACCGGTGTATTTTCCACCCCCTGGTAGGAGTAGTTTCCGGGATTCTTGGGGTTGTAAGGAAGCTAATTAAGAATAATTATGTTATTATACACTGGCACTAGCGTGACGATATCTACAGAAAAAAATGTGTGTTGATATGGTACTAAGTAAGTAGAATTAACGTAGTTTTATACATTGACACTAATTGATCCTATACATGAGAAAAAAAATAATTCGAAAATATTTTATACACATTCTTGTTTATGAAGTATTTTCCACCCCCTCATAGGGGTAGTTTTTCGATTTTCAAGAGTCGGAGCATCGCTGTTTGATGAAAAACTATTGAAAACTATTCTACCTACTTTGATAGTACCGGTGTATATTTTACCCCCTGATGAGGGGAGTTTTGGGGTTTTTAGGGGTTGAAATGGTGCTATGTCAGAAGAATGGACGAAAAGACTATATGTTAGTATACCAACGCGATCGTACTTACATAAAAAACATAGTTAAAAGCTAATTCAATCACGTTCTTATGCATGAAGTACTTTTATCTCCCAATTAGGCGTAGTTTCTCAATTTTCCAGTGTTAAAGGGGTTTAAAAGGGAAAACTAATGACAAAACCAGTTACAGCATGAACTGACCATTATTTTGAGCTTTGTTGCGTCAATTTATGTTCTTTCCTTCAAAAACTACGTTGGCCACAGGAAAAGGGGCGGATTTTCGGGTCCCTCTTTCTCACGGTCATTGAATTAAAAAAATTCGGGTTCTGGAACCCAAAATTTTTTCAATCGAAGTACTAAAACTGAACTGTATACAAAGTGGAACTCATTGAATTTGAAACTTTGAATATTGGAGTGTGAAAAATTTCTAATTGAGAAATTTTGAATTCAAACGTTCAATCATTGACACATATATAACGTATATAGTTTTGAAGACCTTGAAAATCAACAATTTGAAATTTAATGCTGTTAATCTGCAAAAGCTTGAATTTTTAACTTTTATAAATTGAAAATTTAGAAGATTTCAGGTAAACAAACATAAATCTACTCTACGCTATAAATTACTACTGCCAAAATAATTATTTTTCCCAAGTTTTACACTTTTTGCGCAATAAATCGTTTTTGTTCTTTCACAAAAAATTGATGAAAATATTTATTTAATTCTTAAAATCATAGAAAACTCTATTTTGCCAGAGTCCTGATTTCTGATATTTCATGTGTTTGGATAGATTTTCCTTCGAAAAATTTACAAAATTCACAGTCAAAAATAAATCTCTGTCAGTTTATGCTTTTTGCCGGTCTCCGAGAATTCCCCGCCTTTTTCCAGTCTTCCGTTCAAGCAAATATGCTGAAAAGGGAATTTAATATTACGAAATTACAGCCCTAAATGTTTTGACCTTTAATTTGAAAAGGCCTACGTATAAACGTGGGGTAAGCAAAAAGATCAAGCGCAAAGCGCACGATATAAAAGACGCATGCTTATTTTTTTATTAACGGGCTGCAGATTTGTGGTTTACATACGTATTACTTCAAAATTCTTTGCGACTACGCTTTGTTTCCCTACTGGACAATTCGCGATTTCTTCTGGAGTCATTTCTTTAACCGCGCCGCTGTTCATGTTTATTTTCGCCCGTTTCGATCTCCAATGAACAGGTTTATATATTGCACGTAAATTAACGTTTCTGTTTGATGCTTTTCCCCATACTGCACAGATGTCACCGTTGGACGTTGACATTACAATTCTTTCTCCGGTTGGCATAGGAAGAAGGTCTTTATTTTGGGCTCTCAATCGAATTGGTTTATCGGGAGAAAAAACGTATCTTCGAAGTTCAAATATCTGGTGCGGGTTATTGTGTGGAATAAGTCGAACAAATCTGAGTTCTTCCAGTTCAAATCCAAGTATGTTTGTAAGAGGTTGCCTTGCTATCGGAGACCTGGACCTGACACGAAGAGGTGGCTCGGCAGGAGGTGGAGATCCGGGAGAAGAATGAGATCTAACAGGAAAAACAGAATTTTCAGGCGAGTGTCTTTCAGGAGAAAAAGAAGGAAGAAGTCTGCGACGAAGAACACCAGGAATAGGCTCACCATTAGGTAAACACTCGAATTCTGAACTCAATTCTGCAACAAGAAACAGACCATTACATTTTTCTTCAAGTACACAATCGTATGTTGGAGTTTCATGAGTTGTGAATGTGGTGGTAATTGTCAATGTAGTTTTCAACATAGATGTCAACTATTAGCAATTTTTTCATCAAATTCTGTTTGTCATAAATAAAACAAAGGTTATTCTGTCCATAAAATTAAAAAATGCCATCCATTTTCGCGCATCTTTTACAGCTTACGAGATATTTGCAATGAATAATTATGTAATATGTTACACGTGGATCTCCATGTGAATCTCTGCGTGGATTTTTTCACCTTGGTATTTCTAACATGATATTATTATTAAAAGGATTTTGTTTATTTTCATACTATTCACACACACAGTAAGTGCCATTTGATTAAAATGGTATGTCAATGAAAATTTATATGTCACATCAAAATAATGACCGTCCAAATGCATAGTAACATATATTTCAAAACTGAGCTTCCGAGGAAATTACTTAGATTTTTTCAACAAATAATTTCTGAATTGAGGCAAACAATTAAACTACGTAAATCTAGAGGAACAATTATTGAAGGTGAAAAAATAATGTTCAGAGTTATGGAAATTTATATCTCAATGTAGGAAAATTGGAATTTTTCTCACACCCTGAAATTCCAAATTCTCTAAAACATTCCAGGTTGATTTTAGAATGTTGTAATACTTCAAAAAATGAAATTCGAAACCATTACATTTTTTGTTAGAAATTTAGCTTAGAACTCCAAGTTATTTTCCCAAGTGCAAAATAATATTCAGCAACTTCCAAAACTACCCCCAGTATATCTATAATGTCAGTGGTGTTGTTAATTTCAAATTTAATTTTTTTTTGCGTTTTGAGTTAAAGGCAGCTGAGATAAGATTGGTTAAATGTGCTGGGGTGGGTCTTCGGAACTGTTGGTTATTATTAATCTGGGGATTGAAATACCTATTAGAGTCTTGAGATGGTAAATGAAGTAATATGTATATTTTTTAGAGAGTATGTTTTTAGTTGAAGGCAGTTGGGATAGGGTTCGTTAATTGTGGTAGATTGGGTTCCTAAATATTGATGTGGTAATGGGGATATCTACTAGAATATTGAAAAGGCGACTGGTATGATTCTTTTCAGTTCAAATTTTTTTCGACTTTAGTTAAAGGTAGCTGAGATGGGGTTCGTGAAATGTCCTAGGTCTGGTTTCTTGGGTTTGTTGGTTATTGATTTGGGAATGGGGATATCTACTCAGAGTATTGAAAATGTGAATTATATGATTATTTCCAATTTGAAAACTTGTGAGCAATTTTAGTTGAAGATAACTAGGATAGAGATCGTTGATTGTACTAGGGGTAGTTTTCTAATTGTTGAATATTATTTCGGTTTTTATAATATTGCATATATATTGATATATAGTATTGTGTGTATCAGCGCTTCTAAAAGTTACTTATTGTTTGGCTGCTTTGTACCGTCAGCTGAAATTGTGGGGAGTTAGACTTAGTTTATTTTTTCTTCAGTTGATTCGTTCTCGTAAAAGGAGCTGCACCTGAAATGAAACTATCAGCTCTGCGCGTAGCTCGAAGATCAGCGCCCAGCAGGTAGAATGAAACCTTTTTCGCACGACTTATATGTAATAGAGTAAGGAATTTGTTTTCACTTTTATAATTATTAGTTTTCTCAAAAGTTCAGTTTAGTTCAAGTTGACCCTTTGTGGTGAGAGGTTCCATTTTCCGAGTGTGAACGAGTCTCGTATTAAATTATGTGTGTATTTCCTTGTGTGGATCAATTTATGGTGGACTGATTGTCATCCCAACATTGTGAACGAGTCTCATGTTGGATTCTGTGTGTTTGCCATTGTGTGGACTGAGGTATGGCGGACTGATTGTTCTCCTAATACTCAAAAATTCTCTCATAAGGTAATTTCTGACTTACTTTTGTGATCACTATTTGATTTTTGGCTTTTTTCTCCACTCATCGAGTGGAGGTTTTTTATGGCATAGAATAAACTCTTTTCTTTGGAACTGAAATTTGGCTGTGGTTATTTGAACCCCAATACGCTCCACTTACAATTAGGTGCCTGCTCAACGCCTAAACTCTTATTATCCCCGTTCGCTAAGTACTCTATAAGATCACGTTGAAAGTTTTATCGGATGTTTTTTTCAAAGATGTGTATTCAAATAGAAACTAATTTTGCAAAAATTGTTCGAAAAAATTGCAACTGCCAAAATGTTTGCACTCAATGACAATATTTGATTTTTGAGGCCTTGTGTTTGTGATCAGCCACCATAATTTAATCAATAGTATAAATTTCACAGATTTTCATGCAATTATTGGTAGATAACGGAAGGTTAGAAATTATTATGCTTTGTTGCGAGGTAAATATATACTATAGAAAAATTTTTCAGAAGAGAAAGTTTGTTAAATTACCTGTTATAATTACTAACTTCCTATTCAATTTATATTGAAAAAAATGTTGGTAGAAAAATTGCGAAAATAAATTTTGACTTTCAAAGTTTTGCACTTAATGGCAGCCGTTGATTTTCTTTACATCATATGCGTGCTTAACAACCCCAAAATGATCAAGCACACCTGATTTCAACTCGACTCTGGCACATTTTCTTATCATGACCCATTTTTGCGAGGGTAAAAGCCATTGCAAAATTTTGCAAATTTAACAATTTGCTCATTTATCTGTGACAATTTGCTTTCCTATGCAATTTTTATTAAAAAAATGTTTGCAAAAATATTGCGGCAGAAAAATTAAATTGCTAATTTTTTGCACTTAGAGGCACTTCTCGCTTATTTTGACACAATATTCTTGTACAGCGACCCAAACACTTGGACACGTGTAAAGTTGCGCTGTGCATTTACCTAAAATTATAGATATATTATATTATATATTCACCAATATAATTAAGGATGACGACCAAGGATAAGACAAGAGTCCGGGCGATCCTCATATCTTCTAATGAAAGGAAAAACTGAATAATGTATTGATTAAGAATTTTATCAAGAACCTCACTAATGAATATTCTTTTGCTTTATTAGCCTATATACTCTATACAATAGTCGCTATCTTTTTCAATAAAGGCGTCAAGGTTTCTCTACTGAGATATTTACATTTCATAAAAATAGTCTCAAGGAAAACTAATAAAAGCTGATCTCGCTGTTTATCCATTCTTTTGCGTTTGATGTAAAGCTGGCTTTTACATGTCAAATGTATATGGTGGCTACGAGCTATTTAAAGCTTTGAAAAAGTAATACGAATTCTACAAAAATGTTAAAACATCAATTTCGAATTATGAGAGAAGTTCAAGGCTCCGGAAGCTACGATCATGGTTCCTTAAAGCAACCAATCCCGACGTAGCTGAAACGTGTACGTCATCCACTTCTGCTCCTCCTGTCCTAGAAGGTAAGCAAGAGCGGAAAGTTTACGCGAGAAAACATCGTTCAACACTGTTCCTTGGAGTCAGGTATCTAGTCGCGGATGACCTTACACGGCAGACACACAGTTGGAGATGAAAATTTCATCTCTGGATACTTTTTTAGAGCTACCAATCTTCGAAGAATGTTATGAGGAACAGTGTTGTCGGACCAGATGAAGTGATCCCAGAAAAACAGCCTTTCGCATCCGGTTCGCGATGGACTGAGCCCGACGCTGACAAGTAGGAATCCTGTCGAGTTAACTGAGAAATGAAGCTTTCATCCCTTCAAGACAGCTTATTATAAGAACTACAAAATGGACTTTGTAGCCTTCGTATAGCCTGCTTAGCTCGAAAAGAAGTGCTTCATATTTCACCCGTTTTTCTTCCTCCTTTGCCGTGATATTGTGATTGGCTGATGCCGAGAATTCAATCACGTCAATGATCTTGGTTTTCAGATCCTAGAGGACGATATCACGCTTCGCAGCACTGAGACGTTGAGTGGTGGAGAATGAGAAATTCCAGTAGATCTTACACTGATCATTCCTCATAACAGACTTGAGTTCCCCCTGGGCGTATGGCAAGATGGGCAATAGATCAACACCATAAAAGTGCCTGAGATGATAATATCACACATTTAGAGCCGCATTGTGTCTCTCTATATAACCGTAACGTGCATACTTTGAGCATCCACTGAGAACATGTCCAAGTGTTTCTGGCTCTTGCTTGCACGCTCGGCAGTTAGTATCGCCTACAGGTATATTCATTATGCATTATGCATTTCAGCGCTAATACGGTCTACACCAGCAGCCTTATCGTTTTTCATGTTCTTAATTATATCCCTAACCGCAGTGACACAGACTTTTACTTCCCTTCATAGATTTATAGAACATTTTTTTTGCTTCCTTCAAAGTCGTTTTGTATTCTCTTCTCTTCTTCTGTTCTGATTTTATCTTTACTTTCCTTGACTAGTCGTTTAACTTTCCTATTTTTGTCTCTGTAATCATTTTCATTTCTATTTCTCTCCTCATCGCTAAGACCTGTGGTTCAACGTTTTCATGTACGCTTCTTTCTTTTCTTGTCAGGCTGCCTGAATTTCATCATTCCATTATTAGCGCCTCCCAAGTTGCTTGATCTATGCGTTCTTTTATCTTATTTTGAAAAGCTTTTCGCACTTCCGGTTTCTGTAAATCTTCAATCTTGATTCACGTTTGTTTCGTTTTGTTGGTTCTCTTTCTTCTCCATCCCTGAACTAAGTTTATTTTGGAGACTAGATGTTAATGGTTAGTGTTGCATTCAGAACCCCTCATAACTCTTGTATCTTTTACTAGCTCTCTTAGTCTTTCATCCGCAATAATGGAGTCAATTATACTGTGGCTGTTTTATCTACACCAGATGTGGATCATGCCTACCCATCCGTTCATGTCTCCTAGTATAATCATTCTTTCACATTCTGGAAGATACAAAATCATGATCTCTGAGATGCTGTCTTGCTTTTTCATTCATAATCAAACCGACTCCTTGAGTACTATGAGATTCACTATCTACTCCTGACCATATTTCAAATCCGCCTTTCAACACCATTTTCTATGTTTCTACTTCCGCATCCCTTTTTCTTTGTTTCAGGTACACATAAAATATCTAGCTTCCTTGTGCATAGTTTCTCGTAATTCTCTTACCTTAAGATCATTCGCCCCTCTAACATTCCAAACATCCAGTCTCCATTGATCGCCTGAAACTTAGCCCTTACGTTTACCGTGTGCATGCTTTTCGTCAATCAAAGTTTCAGTCCATTCCATGCCTTCAGCAGCGTTGTATTATATGGGAGTACATATCGTCCCATCTGCTAATTCCCGGCCCTCATCGAAGTACGAAAACAAAAACTTATAACACATATATGTATATTTTGCATGGAGAAGGTGTTTTATCGTGATTTAAACTATGATATAAATGGCTTAAAACTCCCCCCCCCCCCCCCGAATAGCAAAATAGTTGAATTATATAAGATATCATGAATTTCCACCAAAATGGTTTGATTTTTGAATTTTCAAACAAAATTCCAATCCATAACAGAAAAAGATCCTCCCCCCCCCCGTGCGGAAAAATAATTGCGCATAAAAAGACGGGTTTACTGGGAAATTATTATTTTATTCCCTCAGAGTGAAAGATTCGACCACTTTCCAAGAAGCTATATGCCGGACTGACGCCAGAGATTTGTTTTGTATGCATTGTCAATAGGCCATGTGGCAGTACAAAAAAAAGCTAATCTCAAAAAATTTGAAAAAGTGCGAAAAATTTACTAAAATTTTAATGCACTGTAATTCTGTATATATATCTACTTTTTTCGCATGAACTGCAGGCCGATTTGTTTGTTCATGAAAAATGATTATCTGAAAAAATTTTAATACAGATTATCCGTTTCTGAGATATCTTGAAAAAAGTGCACCACTCTTTTCAATTTCCGAAAACTTGTACTTACACTAGTAGAAATAATTTGCCTTGTACGAGTAAAAATATTTAGTCTTGAGGTACGTGTTGACTGGTATTGAATTCGTCTCCAAGACGGCTATGTGTCGCTGGCGGCCAGGGGCAAGATTTAGGAGTCGGAGATGTAAGTCTTCAGTTTATGACTAAGTTTTACGACGGGTTTTGAAGACAATGCGAGGTGGTCTTGTCTTAAGATAAGAAGTTTTATTGCAAGTCTTAAGACAAGTTGAGGTGGACTTATCTTAAAACAAGAAGTATTAGTCTTGATAAATATACCGATTTTTTATAAGGAAAATTGTATTACCAATGTATAACTTTAACATTTTTGCCAGTGTCAAAATTACAAAAGTTTTCGTTTGTGATTCTTTTTCATACCAAGAAATGGCGGCAGCGTCGAACGCGTAGATTGGCGTGAAGGAATATATTTTTTGCGTGAAAAAATAATCAGAGATATCCAGAGACATCTATAAAACAAAGTTTTAACACACTGCAATAATAAGTTCGTGGAGAATTAAGTATTTTGCGGTTGCTAAACAGACGTTCAAAGTAGCATTTCTTACGCACGTATAAAACAAAAGTCATTTTGCTTTCAGATATAACCTACGAAAAAAAAGTGATTGTCCAAATGGAATAAAAAAAGGAGACGAGACCCAAGGACCTCCGCATTGTAAGGACTCTTGTAAATAGAAAGTGAATATACATTGAAATAAATTCGAATGTATCTGACTATTAAATAAAGTAAAATACTTAATGTAAGCCCTTGTATAGTAATTTTTTGCCCTGAAAATATTCTTTATATCTATATATAAGAATGAAATATAACAATATATGTTTTAAATTATTTTCATCACTTTTTTTGAAATTTTATTAATTCTTCGCCTGAGGTTCTAACTGTAATTAAGCTTATAGCTGGTTGTAAAAGCTATAAACCGTTACAAATTAACTAATTCAGGATCTAACGAACAGCTTTTTGAATTAAAAGAAATTAATTAAAAAAGTGCAAAAGTGATTTCCAGGTGAATTTTGGAAAATTTAGAATTTTCAGTAATCAATGTTTCCCCGAGCGAAATATAATCAATATTACTGTTTACTACTACTTTCGTCGATACTCATTTAAAAACTAAATTTTTTTTTGCTGAAAGTCTTACCCCTCAAATTTAAACAATTTCGATTACTACATTACTACATCATTATGAACGGGAAAAGCCTTTATTTTTCACGGTATGAAGAAAAAATATCTGCTATAAAACATTTTTTTTATACTGCCGTTTCTAAATTTCATAGCTTTAGAGTCCATAGAATTCCATAAAAAGGGTTCAAGATCAGAAACGGTAACAGAAAAAAAAACTTGGAATTTTTATGAATTTAAGTAACTTTGATACTTCAAATTTACCATTTTTTATCATATTGAAACTTTGATCGCATTAGATTTTTTCTATATAAAAAGGATTACACCCTTTTTATTGTTTCGCTTTTTAGTTTTGACATATTACCTGATATTATATAATTTTAAACAACTTGCAAAAATCATAATTCAATTATTTTCATAAAATGTGTAATTTAAGGATTTGGAATTTAGTAAAAAATTCGTTTTGGAATAGACACCCCATAATATCATAGTGTATGGACTAGGCTGCGGTCAGAACTCAAAACTGCCTAGACTGCCCCTAGTTGGACAAACTGAGTAAAACTTAATTTGCGTCCAGAACTTGATAATAATTATCATGAAAATTAATGAAATACGTTTATGTTCAAAAAGAGCTTTAAAATTAATATAATTATTAATTTCAAATTAACTTCGGAATTCTTATCCCCCGCTAACTTCATAGCCTTGAAGCTTGAAATATAAAGTTTAATTTGATTCTTTTAAGTACCTAAACATTATCCTTAAATATAAGAATCATGAAAAATTCAGACTAAAGGCGATTTTATCAAGAATTATTTAATTTGAAAATATCGTGCATAAATGAAGTGCTTTCTCCCTTGGCCAAAATTAAGACTTTGATTAATGTTTCTAGACATTTATATTTATGTATACCTACAAATATTATCTGGGCTTAAAGAGTGTACGTGTAACCTCTTCGCGCCGGTGAACTTCTTTGCCAACAGGTAAGGATATCCCTCCGGAGTTGGTCCGACCACTCAAATCTATGCTCTCGCATTTGTCCGGGGCCATTGCCTGGTCGTCGCCTCGGTTCGGTCCTATCGCCACTCCCAACTGAACCATGGCCTCCATCCGAGAGAGGCCTATTGTGTGACTTGTTAGCTATAAAGCTCGACTATTTTATTGAAAATTCGTCTTTTTCAGCTGAAACTTCATCTTTTTGGTTAAAAATGTCACTATTTTCTTGAAGAGGTTTATTTAAAAAAATGTGTTCTCCTACTATTCCCGTATATTCTTGAAAACTCACCCTATTTCCCCTGTTTTGAAATTCACTTTGTCTGAAATCACTTTTCAAATAATTTACATTATATATTTGACCAGAAAAACCGAAAAATTGCCTGGAATTTTTTCTGGAAGTTTGAGTTGCCACCCTCATAAAGTTTCTATCGGTACATCCCGAAAATTTAAGGTACTATCTCTCTTCGAATTATTATACATGTGGTTGAAACTAGAGTTAAGAAGGTCGAAATGCATTAAATACAAAAGAAATGTTCTTTTTTTTTGCGGAAACTTTCTTATAACAATACTACATTTTTAATCTCGACTAATCCTCCATTTTCGGTGAAACGGTTCCCTTTAAAAATTTTCCTCTTCATCACATCATTAAAAATAATAATGATTCACGACTGCTAGTATTCCCAGGAGCAAACACAATTTAAAATCGCGCCTTATAACGTCTACACGCAAATAGAGAATCTTGATCTTATATAACCACCAAGAAACTTCCGGAGATGAAAACGTAGACGGAGATTGTTTTCCGGTTCGAGTATCCGCGCAGGAGTGGAAAGGGAAAAGAAGGAAAAATGACAGCGCAACTAAGAAGGAGTGGAAGTGAAATAAGTCAATGGTGCAGAAAAGTTATTTCTGGTCTATTCCTTGTTCAAAGATCCTTCTGTGAGATATTATATTTTGCCTGTGAAACTATTGAATAATTAGAAATGGGGTTGACGTAGAACGCACCTTTATTTTCTGAGTTTCTGAACAAATATTTAAAATATCGGATTCTATCAGCCCAAGACTTTTTAAGTTTACGAGAGTAAGGGATTACGTACTAGGCACTTTTAAGGTTTTATACATCCTTTTCAATTTTCTCTTTTACGATTCTTGCATCAATAGAATTTATTTTCCTACTTTCATCATCATAATTTTATCCTGAAACTTTATACAAATTAAAATTCCAGATTAAGATACCTCAATTTTTATGGTTTTCAGCTTCCAAGCAGTTTAAAGATTTTTCAATTCTGTAAGTTTTAAAGTTTATGAAAATAAAAGCCTTTGCATTTTTAACTTATAAAAGTTGATAACCTTTAATTTTGAAAAAATTGCAAATACAATAGCAAATAATATCCAAATTAGAAACGTCTAAATTATACACGATGTTTAAAGTCAGGATTTCAAAGGTTTTCCATATAAAATCTGAGAAAGCTTTTAATTTAAATGTTTATAATTTGAAAATTTGGCAAAGAATACAATTTTTAAAGTTATTACTAAGTTTTTAAATAAGAATAAGTTGATAATAAATAATATAAGTTGAATTTGAATTACTTTATTTTTATGTGATTCATCTAACTTTTTTCCTATAAAAAATCCCCGATTATTGTAAAAGCGTACTCAGATATTCGAAAAACCCATACCTATCAGCTCAACATGCTGGTGGAAAATCGCACCTGATATAGAATTTACATAGTAGCGCAGTTTCGGGAAAATTTAATTCTTTTGAAGCTTTCAGCCCAGTTGACCTAAATTTTACCACGAGGGCCAATTTTTCTCGTGAAGTTGGAAGCCACTCTTCGTTCATTTCCCTCCGACCTCGTCGATCGGTAAGCCGAGAAATAAATCCTTTTTGAGGTTCTTTGGTAGGCTTCAGCTAAAGTATCTAAGCGTGGAAGCATCGAGTAATTTCTGTAAAAGTATTTGGCCCGATCGCCTTGCGACCCTTTTTTAAGTCCAATACTTCAGGATAAAATTGTGAGGGGAGAGAAATTGCTTTGCGCGCCTTTCGTAACTCGTCTGCCAATGCTTATTTATTTTCTAGCTGTACGAGTATAAGTGGGGAAGCTTTGATCGAAATCCTATTGTCGAGCATAATCGCGAGCGCGAGGGCTTCTCTTGAGGTTCTTGACTTTTCAATCGCGCTCCATTAGATCGCGCGAAGAAAATAGGACCTTAAAGCTCGATTTCGCCACCGGTGGTATCCCGGGTAAATTTTTTTTCAATCAGCGTCTCTCTCCTGTTAAAAAAAATCTCACCCTACTTACTGAGATAGCAGATTTCGTTTCGTTTTTTACTTCAAGAGCTTTCAATAAGAAATACCATGCAACAAATTTCCTTCCTGCTTCGTTTTATCACTCTACTTTCAATACTTGTTCAGTTGGCTCAAAGGATATTTGAAATTACTCAATAATTTTGTTTTGAAAATAAATAAGACATTTTTAATCTGGAGTATTCTGTGAGAAACTATTCTGTTAACAGCGCAATAACTATTTTTCATTTTTAGAAAGTATATTGCATATTGTTCAGGGAGCGCTCATTAATTGCATAATAGAATAAAAGAATAAATGTCATATCACGATCCTTCTCATATATTTGAAAATCATATGAACCTTCCCTCGTACAAAAATATCGAGAGAATATAGAATTTATCGAAGTACTTTTTACCACTTACTTTACATATTGCAATATTTCTGTTTAATCCGCTAAAGTATCCAATTGTCAAAGCTGAAATCCTTTCTATTTTTTAAATATTGACATTTGAAATTCTATATTTATGTATTCAATTAAATTATGCAGAAAAATGAAACCTAAAAAGTATTCCACCTAAACATGCAAACATTTCAGAGTCTTACTTTAAAATAATTCAAGTTGACTGTTTTCGCATTTTAAAAAGAAACATTTTAAATCCTTCGAGTCTGATTATTATTAAAATATGGTTGCTTGAGGATTTCAATATATTTTTAAATATAATTTAAAGGAAAGCCACCTTGGATTTCAAAAATATTTGGTAGAAAAAAATAAAACAATAAATGCATAATAAGCAGATTTTTGTTTGAGTTGTTGAACTTGTCTAATATAATGAGAGAATAAACGGACACGTTTGGCTACAAGGTATTGCAAATTTAAATTAAAAAACATGCCTGTTCTTTTATTTAGCCATTTTCTTCCATCCCTACTCAATTTAACTTACAAAGGACAATTGAAGATTCAAAATTGATAAAGGGAATAAAATTTATATTTTTCCAAATTGAAAAAATATAAATAAATTTACGACCGAATACTACTATTTTTTTACTATTAAATATGATGTTTTTTAAAAGGAATAAGATGACACGTTTCTTAATGATTTGATGAAAACTGACCAATTTTAAAAATTGAAAACGTGAATTATCAAAAAATGGTAAAAATTTGTGTTAAAAATGTGATATTTTTCACTCTAATATAGGTATTTATCATTTACTTTCTGATTCTGATATAAATTTTTGTCCTGTTTCGAAATCCATTAGAATCTTTTAAAGAAGTTCAAAATTTACAAAATAGCGGTGTTTTCTTTAAAAATATATTTAAAGTCAATTTACGCATGAACCCCAGCATTTTTTTTCCTTTTTTTCTAGATTCTTCCTAATGGAAAGAGTATATTTCATAATAGTCTGCCCTGTGTCCACGTCTTGGAGGGAGAAACAAGTTTTTTTTGTCTGAAGGACGAAAATTCACGTTTTTTTGCCAAAATAACACAAGATATGAGAAAAGTAAAATCGACTAAATTGTTTTTTTGTGAATGTTATAAAAAATGTTTCTTGAAACTTTTTTCTATCTCGTATTATTTTCGAGATTTTGGCGAAAATTTGTATAAAATCCTTTAAGATTGCTTTTAACAATACAATTTGATGGTGTAATGAAAAACCAAAATGGACTTAATTTAACAGTTTTAACAGCTTGTTAGTGGATGAATTATGAAGTAAGCTATACAAAATGAAGACTATCAATTATTTACAAAATACCGACTTCAAAGTCAAAATTTTTGATGTAAAAGTTGTTGAAACTTAAATTATGTTCTCCTTTGTTTTTTATGACACCATAAAATTGTGGTGTTGAGCAAGAATCAATTTTAAAGGATTTTATACATAGGGGAAAGTGGGGTATAGTGTCAGTGCGGAGCACGGTGACTCTTACAAATAATGCTCGTGTTTCTTGAGTTTCATATTAGCTTTTTTCACGTAGAATAGCTTTCTTGAGTACCAAAGAAAGCTATTTTACGTAAAAAAATTAATATGAAAATTAACAAACACGAGCATTATTTGCAAAAGTCGCCGTGCCCCGCACTGACAGCATACCACACTTTCCCCTATTTACCCAAAAATCTCAAAAATAACGGTAGATAAATGAAAGAGTCAAATAGCATTTTTCTTGAACATTCTTAGGAAAACAATTTTTTTTCTTGACATTTTTTGTATCTTGTGTCCTTTTAGCCAAAAATGTTAATTCTTTCATTCGTTATGCTACGCAATTTGATATGAAGTCAGAAATTATAATTGTTAAACAAATTTGAATTGTTTCGAAACGAATAATTTCAAACTCAAATATTTAAAATTTAATTTAATGTATAAATTGTTTCAAATTGTACAATGTCAAAATAAAAGCTCTGATAGTTGCCTAATTTTTTATTCGGAGTAACAAAATTGCTTATCTTGTAAGAACTCTAAATAATAGGTTCTATTTTGAAGAGTGATACATATAATATTTATTTAGTAATTTGTAATGATTTCAAAAATGCCTGTAGTTATAAAGTATAAGATGAATACTTCCAGTTGGTTATTATTCAATTCTAAACACTGGAATTTCAAGATTATTTTTTGGTCAGCGTACAATTTTAAGTGTATCATACTTTGATATTATATCTATAATTTGAATGTTTATAATTGTTCCACATTAGATTTAAAAATCCAAAATTTCTTTTTTGAGTACTTCAAATAAGAAAATTTTAACATTTAAAGGCTTCAATCTGAAAATGAGAGCGACCAGGAGAAAGTTTTCAAACCCGGGCAAAGACAGAGAAGCTTGTTCTGATACTGAGACTCTGTTCAAGTAGTCACCCTATGAATTGAAAGGGAAATAATATGACTTAATTAAAAATGCTTGAAAATAATTGTGCATACTATGTAATAAAGAGAGTCAGTATTACAGTGGAACCTGAAATTATGACCACCGAGTTTATGTCCTTCCGAGAATTGTAGCCGTGGCGGTTTCGGGCTGCAAGTAGAGCCCCTCGGGGTCGAGAGGGGGTTCTCACTCATGCGTGAAACCCCAGAAGAGTAGAAAGAAACGGGCAGTGCACGAATGCGTATATTGCATAATATGTACCAGGAAATGGTTCACACGCACTGTCTGTTTACGTTTGGATTCCCTTTACTCATGGCCAAGGCCACTGCAAGCAATGCTCGAAGCCGGTCTTATATTAGGAGTTGAGTGTACTTGAAGCTTAGCTGGTTATTCGCTGAATGGTTATCCAGCTCCTAATGAAAAATCTCTTTTGAATATTGTAAGAACTACTCTTAAGTTCCGCGCTATTCTGTTCGCCGATCATTTCTATTACGGGCCCGTGATAACACAATTAAGTGCCCGGCCGAAGAAGCTTTCGTCCTCGTACTTGGGATTTAAATAAAATCAATTTGCGTGAGCGTAGGCAAATGTTGACTCAAGGCATTTCAATGTGGCTGACTACGCGAGAGGGGCGAATGCTTCTACCACCAAATGAAGGGAAATTGTAGGTAGGAACGGCTCCGCTCGGCGTTTCGAGCCATTTGCAAACCAAATTGCCATTATTGATGGTAATAACCACACAGCCGAATCTATCTTTCTCTCTTTAGCTGCCATTCTACGTTATAAACCCTCTCGTACTTCGTATACATGGCCGATATTTCGTGTCAGACATATCGGCGGACGAATGTTAACAAAACATACCTTTTTCTCAATATTACAGACTCCCTATGAGTAGAGGCTTCGAATCCTGCCAAAATGGGATTTCAGTCATGCAACTATTTCTAAAAAGAGTCATTCATTTTTGTGAATTTACAACTTCGTTACAACTACAAAGAAGAAAAAATCAGGTAAATAGTATGTTAGTTACTTATTAGCGTGGCGTGGTCTGAACACTTTCTGTTATATCTTTTCAATCCGAAAAGGAATTTTTGTTTACAATTTACTATTAGTACTTATGACTTTTGGCAGATATGAAGGCTGGAATTTTGAAAAACGCGATTTTTCCATATATCAGGGTGTCCGCGAGTCAGAAAAACCCCCATGGCTTAACCACTATTGAACTCTATACCTATTTCTGGATTTTCTCAAATTGTTTCAAAACATTTGACGGTATTTTAAAAGATTTTCAAAATTTTTATATAGATTTCAATCACTTGAAGATATTTCAAAGGATTTGGAATATTTTAGGACATTTGAAAAGATTTTATGGCATTTTTAATCAATTTCATTCATTTGAAGGGGATTCAAAGGATTTGAAAGATTTTAGGGTATTGTTAAACATTTCAAAGAATTTTTAACATATTCAGAATTCTTAAGAGGTTTACAGAATTTCCTATAGTAGAACTTCGGAAAGTATGGAACGATTTTATAGGACCTAAAATATTTTGGGATATTTTAAAAGATTCCAAGGGATTTTATAAGAATTTCAAAGATTTCAACGATTTTAAAGGATTTTAAATGCTCTTAAGATATTTTAATAAATTTTCGAGGATTTCAACAAATATCCTCAGATTTCGTGTAATTTCACGCGAATTTATTATATTTTAATGGATTTCAAAGAATATATTCATAACAATTGAGAGATTTCGTAGGATTTCAAATATTTTCAAATATTTTAATGTATTATATGAGATTTTTATTTTTTTATAAATTTTAAGATATTTTACAATATCTCAAGGAATTTTCAATTGATTCAAAAAATGGCAATATATTTTAAAAGACTTTAAATGTTCTAAAATATCTTAGGGTATTTTAAAAGATTCCAAGGCATTTGCAAGAGCTATAAAATGTTTCAAGGGGTTTCAAGACATTTGAAAGGATTTGAAATATTTTACGGAATTTCAAACGATTCCAAGGAATTTTTGGTGGATTTGAATTATTTGAAGGGATTTCAAACGCACTGACATATTGAAGGTATTTTCAAGAATTCCAAGGCATCTTTAAGAGATTAAAAAAGTATCAAGGGATTTTACGGATTTTAATGCTTTTAAGTGATTTAAAGAAATTTTCATGCGGTTGTAAAGAATTTCTTAGAATTTCGGAAGATGTAGAATGATTTTACAGGACGTATAAGGTTTAAAAATGTATTAAAAGATTCCAATATAAGATTTCAAGGTTGTTTAATAAATTTTTCTGGGTTTAAGGAAACATTATAAGATTTCGTAGAATTTTACGGAATTTTATCACATTTTAATGGAATTGAAAGAATTTATTCACAAAAAGTAAGGGATCTCGTTGGGTTTCCAAGATTTGAAGATATTTTCAAATATTTGTTTCAATTCATTTGAAATTCATCGTGAATTCTTATTAGTTTATCTTGAATTCTTTTGAATTTACTTGAATTTTTTTTATTTATTTGGATTCTTTAAAATTCACTCGATTCTACTCAATTCAATTGTCTTTTTTAAAATGTTTTTAAATTTTTGTTTAATTCATCCTGGATTCTTTAAACTGATATTGAATTTTTAAGCATTTTATCGATTTTTTTTAAATTCCCTTCATTTGTTTTAAACTCATTTCAAACTTTCTAAATTCAATGTATTTTCTCATATTTTGAAATTGTTTTCAATTCACTTGAATTTTTATAAATTTCATTGAATTCTTCTTATTTCCCTTAGATTTCTCTCAATTATCTCCAATTTTACAGAAATGAAGTTTAAAAAATTTTTTTTCTAATTCATTTGAACTTATCCTGAATTTGTTAAAATTCATTTGGAAGTGTTATAAATTTCATCGAATTCTTTTAAATTCATAAGAACATTATTCACATTATTAATGCACATTAGTCACTTCTTATCAATTTTGTGTTAGAAATTAGTGACTTTTGGTCACTTTTTCGGTCCAAATAAATTAGGCTGTGCAGTCGTAAGAATAACATATTAAAAATGTTACAAGATTATAAATTTTATCTTTAAATATTAATGGCCAAGGAAAATCTAAAAATATTCAGGGAATAATCAGGAAAAAGTCATGAAATTTTAGAAATTAAGTTTTTCGACCACCCTGATATATTTTAAAGATACGTCCACATTTTATTTTAATTAATTATAAATATAAAGTAAAATTATATAGTTTTTTTCTGAATTAATCGGTTTGTAAAACGTCGATGTGGTAGAATTACAATTGGCAGTATGTGAATAGATCTGTTCACAGTCGATAAATGAACTGACTGAAATAATTTTGATAGATACATATAGTTTATCATTAATTTTTACATTTAAGTATGTAAATTGGCAGACGAAGCTGTGACCTGCAATTTTTTGCTTTGCTTTGAGTTGCTACTCTGAAAATAAGAATATTTCTAGAACCTTCCAATTTGGAAACCTCATTAAAAATACGACAGGTGTTTCATCAGTTTATAAATTAACCCTTTTCAATCAAATTATTTTTAAAAAATTAAATAAGGTTCATTTCATCGAATTCTTTAGTAAAAAGTAGACAAATCTAGAGAAAGTGAAAAGCTTTTTGAAATGTTGATCTTTTTCTGAACTTGTGGAACATTTGAAACTCCACCAGTGTTCACTGTTCATCTCTCGTCGAATCTTGATGGATTGAGGTTACGTGAAGCTATCGTAACGTACCTATGAGAAAGCCGATTTATATTGACGGGCATGCTGGAATAAATCAGGGTAAACGCTAGAACGATAGAAGGTATTTGATTAAAGGGGGATGAGGGCATTTTTTCACGCTTTGTAGAGAGCGTGGGACCACCTGACTCACAGTCGAGTACGGATCCGTAGAGCAAATTGGGTAATTATTTATATTCCTGGAGCCGACTTACTATACTTGAGTCGCACGGCACAAAACGAGTCAGGTTCTCGACAAATCGATATAGGGGCCCTAATGGGTACGATTTGCTGAAATGGCATAATAAAACGTATTTCACTGGATAGGGAACTCGCTTCCGACTCGAATTCGCTTAGATTATTCGCTTGCCTTTTTCCTATTATCTTTGAGTCTCACCACTTTTCAAGGAGATATATCTACCGATTTCCATACGTGAATTATTATTGATCTGAAAATTCCTTGGAAAGTGAAAAAACGATTCTATTATTCTAAATATGTTCTTCAAATTGTTTAATTTTTGTACTATTTCTTAGAAATTTTAATTGATACATTTAAGAGAAATGACACTTTCAGGATTTTAAATAATCACAATGTTTTATTCTTTGTTGCAGGTGAGTCCAATTATGAGTTAAGAATTTGCATACTGAAATTGTGTCAGTACATTATACAGTCAAATTTCTTCGTTTTATTAAACTGTGCATTCTTGGATTAGTGAAGTTCTTGGGCAAGTTAAAATTGTTTCAATTGGTTATAAAATGACAAAATTATTAATTTGGCGTCTTAAAAAATAAAAAGTATATTTAATTGGAAGTGTTAAAAATGAACCGATTTTTAACGTCGGAAAATACGAGTATATCAAGCAATTAAGGTTTATCAATTACCAATTTAGAATTGACATGATCAACCTTTATAATTCCATAAATTGGAACGGTTTTTAATTGGATTTATACAAATATGGACAATCTAAAGTTGAAGGAGTCAAAAATGTATTAATTTTAGCATTTAAATAATATTCCTTAATTTATTTGGAAACTTCAAACGATAATTTGTACAGTTCTAAGCTCGAAGAAATCAAATTCAAATTTTAAATTTACGTCATAATAACATCGAGTATTTTAATTGTTCATAAAAAGGATTGTAAAATAATCATAATAAAATATCTTCATCGATCGAAAATATCGCGTAACCAATCAAGTGGTAGAATAAATATAGAAATCCTTTGCCTGACCATTTCTATAAGATCAGATTTTATGGTAGTTGGTAAATCTTTCATCGAAGAGAAATCCGCGTTGGAATAAACCTGGATTTTCTTAGTACAGCGCTTTCGTGACCGATAACTATGGTTTAGATTTATGGGTTATTTTTATGCGAACATCTCCAGATGTTGTCAAATAGGATAGAGTGAAATTTTTTCTTATTTTCTATTTTAATGGCATGATAAACGTATGAAAAACTTTTTGAATAGGATATAAGATATATTTTTCCATTCCATGGACTTTAAATTCAATTTTATTATTCATTATATTCTTATCCTAATTTCTTTATTGAATTTCTATATTTCTATATTCTGAATTTCTATATTTAAAAATTCTTAAATAATTAATTTGTTAACTTCATTTTTTGAAACAATAAACAATTGATATCTAAGTATAAAGTAAAGAAGCAAGACACATTGGCAACTTACTTACATTTGTTTAATAAATTTGTTTAAATAACACACGATTGTTGGTGCAGTGCAAACTACCACAACAGAAGCTCATTAGTGACATTTTTATAGCTAACTTTTCTGAAAAAGCTCAATCTATCTGATTAAAAGTTCCTTAATTTCGTCTTTGTTTATTAAATTGTTATAAACAATTAAAAATTGATGTTTAACACCTTCTAATTTTAAGTTAACATTATTTTATTTTCATTTTCTCCTGAAAATATTGGTTTAGTGCATTTATATGTGGCAAATAAAAAAGATATAGCTTTTGTTCACTACTTTCTTTATGAAAATTTATTTTTTTGTTTTTATTAAATTAATACTACTGGAAATGATTTTTAACGAGTTTTTACCTTCACTTGGACCATTTTCAGTAAAATACATTGTTTTTTGACCAATTTGCAGTCTTGAAAAGTCAAACCTTTTTTCTTCATTTTGTTTATTGAATAAAAAAATATTGAGAAAATTTTTCAAAAATTGCCTCAGTTGTAACGATGCGGAATTTAATACAATTCAATTTAAACCAAAAAAAGTCCTAATCGGATGAGCAGTTTAGTCTGAAAATCGATTTGTCCAAAAACGCTTTTTTTGCCCCACTGTGTCACGGCATTGAGAAAGAAAAAGATTCCATTTTTCGGCTAAACTATACGATATACGTAAAAAAGTTACAACAAAAAATTTTTGCTTATAAGAATACCTACAAAATCGTCTAAAAACCGTTTCCTGTTAGAACTCACGATTTTTCTTTTAAAATCGAAACTGCTATTGAAAAATTGAAAATTCAAATTTGCAGCCAAACAACGTGAGAATTGAAACATTTTTACAAAACAAATTAGTTCCTTTAGATAGACCTACAAAGTCGCTTCTAAATAATTTTTGATAGAATTCACCGTTATTCTTTTAAACATCAAAAATGATATATTAAAAATATGCCCGCTGTGCGGCACACTCTCATTGCGCGCTACGCGCGCAGCTCGCTTCGCTCGCAAGTTTGAGCGCGCCTAGGGCGCGCGACTGTTGGTTCTCGCGCTTCGCGCTCAAGAATGTATTCATCTCGCGATTCGCGCTCGATAATGTATTTACCTCTCGCTACACGCTCGGTCTTTGTATTTTCCACACATTTGTGCACAAACCTTTCAAAATTAAAAGTCAAAGCGTTAACAACTGTAATTTGATGATTGTGAATTCTCTTTTTTTAAAGCTCATTCGGCTTTAACAAACACATTCTTATCACGTACCTCGTGCTTCGCACTCGATTTTGTCCAAAGTTTGAACTTTTCTACATTATGTTTAACACTATTATATCTAATGTATATTATATCTGTACCGCGATCTGGTCTTGCTTTTTCAGATATTGCAAAATAATGTACAATTTTTATTTTTCATGATGACTTTAATATTAACTCCTTACTTTGCACTAATTTTTATTCTCAGCTGCCCTGAAAATACGCCCAGTTTGAGCGCGCAAATCAGAAACTGTGATTCAAACCTCTCATAAACTACAATCATAAAGTGAAATGAAACATGTTTTTTCAATTTTACTGTGAAGAGGGTTCTCAAAGCACCTACGGCCTTGACGATTACATTCTGATTGCGATACTCGCGCTTCGCGCTCAGCAACTAGGTTATACGGATGATTGGATTTGAAAAGTATAACCATGTAAACAAAATAAAACGGAAACTCTCTCTCCTATCTAAAACAAACTTGGGCGAAAATGTCTGAAACTTGAAAAAAAATTTTTTTCAAATTTTGAAAATGCTCTAAAACTTTTTATTTTGCTCGGAAATATCTTTTTAACGAACTTAACCTTCATTTTGGGACCCTTAAAAAGTTTATCAAAGGTTGACACGATTCGACAAATCCTTCAAAAGTTAGCGTGGCTACAACGTTTAGGTAACCATACATACATACATACATACATACAGACAGACAAACAGACAGACAGACACCGACAAAATTTTATGATTTTCGGAATCCGTGAGTGCCAAAACGTAAAGATCCGTTAAAAACCAGAGATCCCAAATTTGGACGATTACATTACACTCTGATGAATAGGAATGTAAAAAATATATGTACATATTATTTTGAAAATTGAATTCAGATAGTCATTTAACAACCTCACAAGCATTTGAAAAGATTATATAATTGCAATAGGGGCATTTTAAAGAAAAAATAAGCTTTCATTATAAAAATAATAGCCCATATTCAATTACATGACCTTCAAGTAAATAATCAATTTATGTTCCTTAATTGAACAAAAAATTTTAATTCAATCTTTATTCAATTGAAAGTTTTTGACAAAATTAATCGACCAATAATAAATTAAACTGTTCACAACATAAAAAGCATGAAAATATCAGTTTCATTGAAACATTCAAATAATTTTTACTTTATATATTTTTAAACATGAAATTTCAATTCTGAAAATTTGAATTATTAATAACCTTTTATAATAATTTTCGAAAAATTTAAACATAAGATTTAGATATAATAGTGAAAATTGAATTCAGATACTCATTTAGGCATTAATCTATCATTTCCATTGAAACATTCAAACAATTTTTACTTTATATTTTTGATGTGTAAATATCTTATACCTCGATATGGAGAGTCGCGCCTGAGTCGAGTGAAACCATATCTCGAAAGTGTAACCTAAGCCTCTGATACACGCGATGTGTCATGTGTCAGAGACCGGGGGCTTGCTTCTCTTCACCCACTCAAAGGAGCCCCTCAGTTATTCTCTCTCTCTCTCTCTCTCTCTCTGTGTGTCTGTCTCTCACTCTATAAAAAAATGGTTATTTCCGAAATTATTGATATTTTTCGGAAATACTTGTTGTGCACTATCTAGGGCTTGGATTAGGGCGGTAATTTAATATAAAAAACAACAACTTTGTTGATAAAATAAATTTAATGAATCAATTTGGACTCTACATATAGATCGGTGACGGCTATCGATTGCGAACTAAAATCTCTTGACGCCTTCGACCTCTCCTCTCTAACCTCTCCTACCTCCCACTGCCTAATTCCCCTTAAGCTGACTAATCCCTACAGCCGATGTCACTATCGTCACTATAGAAAAATTACTACATACTAAAATTTGATGTTTTCTCAAGCAACTTCTAGTAAAATTAACACATACATACTGCCTTTCATTTATGCCCATAAAACGGGTACTTTTTTAACCTTTCAAGCAATAATTGAAAGAAAATTTACAGTTCATTATTATTAAAACTAGTGTATTTGTTCAACCTATTGAAAAATAGATGCCTGAAAACTTTTGCACGCACGTGATTTATTACTTGCTTTATGTAAGATTTCAATTTCAGTTAAGGTTTACCGACAATGTTTACACATAAATCTGTCCTGGGTCGTAGTTTAGGACGTACGTGATGTTTGCTTTTGCAAATTTGAACTTTCATTTCTGACAATTTGAATTATTTATAAACATTTAAGCTAATCACAGAAAATGTAAGTTTTAATAGTATACAATATAGCCGTCGACTATTTCTTTCAATTTCATGGGTGTATCCGAGAGAAGGACCAGTTCATTCGTGTATGCTAACAATAAAATTTGTAGTACACTACTTACAGAGAGACCTCTACAACCTTGATTCACATAAAACGTTTCAAAGTCACTAGTGTATAAAGGAAATAAGACAGGACTTGGTACATCTGCCTGTAGAACACCCAGTGATACCTCAACAAATTCGGTTATACCGTAATTTGTTCTCATACAAGAATACGCATTTTCGTAAAAGTTTCTAAGAGTTATTATTATTTTTGAGTTTGAAGCAAGATTATGTAACCATATTGAAATTCGGGTATTGCATCATGGTCTTCGCTTCAAGAATTTAGTCTATCAGTTAAAATTTGCGAAAAATTATTGCAATGCAATTCACCAAAGTTATCAGTCTATAGTTATCGGATATGCTGTCATCATCCTTTTTAGTAGCATAGTCGCAGTCAGACACCATTTGACACTTTTTCAGTCTCCATAATTTTGTTAAATAATTGTTCCAAACAGAGTGACCAGTTTCCAGGCACTCTTTCAAAAAGACTTTAGTTAATTATGCCAGGTCCCACTGCTTTAGCATCTTTACATTTTTTTAGACTTAACTTCAGTTCACAAAATGTTATAGAGCAGTCCCGCAAAGGGTGAGAACTACATATTAAAGAGGGCGACTAATTATGTTGACAGGAAATAAGTCTCAAAGTCAGTTATACTATGTGTCTACATTGATAATGTTAGTTACGCGAAATTTCTTACGCTTCTTGTTGATAACAGACGAAAAGGTTGATGAGTCATGGGCAGAAGCTATTTGATCAACAATATTATTTTCATAATCGTTTTTCTTATTCTGTAAATTTTTTAAATATCTCTTTTTAGCAACGGAACATGCCGCACGAATCTTCTCATTATTATCATTTGCCTGAAAGGCCTGAAACACTACGACCATGCCACTTCTAGCAACGCGACAATCCTTTTCGAACCAAGCCTTATCGGCCGATTTATTCCCCATTTTACCTTACACTTCATGAGCCATACATAATTCATTCGCAGAATGAAAACTAATAGTAATAAAGTATATAAAGCATTAGTCTAAAACATGCATAATATCTTCAATGATTTATTAGATAATTTGAAAGATTTCATTTCCCTTTGCAAGAGTATTAAAAAGCAAAGCTGTTTCTCAAGTCGCATAATGCTTTCTATGAGTTTTGTCATTGGGGATTAATATTTTGTAGATTTTATTCAAAAAATTTCAAATGTAAGATCTGAAACGAATTTCAGTATTGAAAAGCCAAAGAGGTTTTTCAACAAAAATGCTTGCGAGATTTTCGATTCATATCGTCACACCACTTCTTTAGGCAGAATTAAGAAAAATGAAGGAAGAACTTTTTTATTTCTAGATTTCAGTAAGCCCTAGCTAAAGAGAGCAGTGTGAAGATATGTCTGGATATATAGCACATTAGAAATTTTGAAAATTAAATCTACAATTAAAGAAAAGTCATAGAAGAACTTATGCTAATTGAAAAATATTTATGCTTATCGCTGGAAATCAGTATTTTTTGAAAGTATTTTCATATATTATTATTTTTATAAAAATCAAGAATTCTTGGGAGCTAATTGTGATTTCTTGGATAAAATTGTACTTGATCAAAGAAATGATTGTACTGAATATGTCCTATAGAACATTTCTTTAATCGAAGCGTCTCGTCGTCCCGAAATTCGGAATGAGTAGTCAGATAATCTATACATGATTGTCTATTCGTCCCGAATATTGTCAGGACGACTAGTTCATCCCCTTTTCCATCTCCCCGAATTTCCGGGAGTACTACACGCAGCCTTCTCTATTTTAATGAAATGGTTGTATCTGAACCAAGATCAAGGAAATATTCCCTTTAAACAAATTATGTAAAGTCTACGGTTTGAAGTAAAACTTTTTCTCAATAAGAAGATGTGATTTCTTGGTTCAGAGAAGCGTATCCAAATTTTACCAAATATCTTCTGGAAACAAAGAAATGGCTTTTCAATACAAGAAAATATTTATGTGATTCTCAGATGCGATATATCGTTCAGTATAAGCACGTAACAAAGTTGACAAAATATTACTTTATTTAAAGTACCAACTTCTTGATTTAAATAAAAGAGATTTTTTTCAACAACAATCTAATTCATAAAAATAAAAGCAGCTTCAGATAAAACAAATAGTTCAATAGTTTTAATTAACCAAGTGCGTGATATTTTTTTTCTGCAGCAATAGCTAACCAAATATGTAGACTTTATTTGAATACAAAAATGTTTCTTCACTGTGGCAACCTGATGCCATTTGACATTGAGACATTATTTCCTATCTACTGTTGTATGGTCTCAAATAAGAAAGTAATTTGAAGTACATCATTATAAGCCTATATCAATTGTTCTCCTGAAATATTTTCATCAGAGAATTAAAAAAAAACTTTTTTATCTGTTTCCGCAAAAAAGAGTCAGGAGCATTAAAAAATATATATAAGCCTTACAAGTAATTCAATACATTGACTTTTTATTATGATTACCAGTTATTTGTAGGATTTTGATCCGACATCAGATCACAAGCAGTGATGTATTTGAAATTTACATTTTCTTAAATTTAATTATAGGGTGGAGTATTTTGGTTTACAGTTCGATTACAAGTGATATTCTATAATTCTTATTGATTGGATGATTGTTGCCTATGGGTGTTTCATATATTTCAGCTTGGTTCAATAAGTCAATCGCCCCGCTGTTTATATTTATTTTCGACCGTTTTCCAACGCCATTAACACGAGTATATATTCCACGAAGAATTGTATTATTATACGCCAATATTCCCAAGACGTCAAGAGTGGATGTTGTTAAAACAAATTGCTCTTCGGTGGGCATGGGTACTAATGCACTATGTGTTCCTCTCAATTCAAGTGGTGTACATGCAGGAAAAGTATATCTTCGAATTTCGAATACACGAAGCGGATTTCTGTGGGGGAAAAGCCTAATGAATCTAAGTTGTTCAAATCTATATCCGAATATGAATGGAGGATCTTGTCTGGCAGAAGCAGACCTGGACCTAGCACGTAGAGAAGGCTCGGCAGGAGGAGACCTGGACCTGGCACGAAGAGAAGACTCGGCAGAAGCATGAGTCCTTTCTGAAGAATGTCCGTCAGGAGAAGAAAAAGGTTCACGACTAGACACACTTGGAATAGGGTCGCCATTAGGTAGACATTCAAACTCCAAACTTGACTCTGCAAGAAGAAAGAGGATTACGTTAATTTTAATTACGTTGGTATACAAAGAACTCCTTGTAGTGAAGTTGCGAGGCAAGACTTTGAGAACATTGGTAGAAGTGTTTAAAGCTGTAATACGTTTCACTCGGAGTCCTAATTGAATATGTTCTTCTGATAAAACTATTAAAATTTAAAAGTTCCCTATCAGTAAATAAATTCACTGTCATTTTTCGGCTTTCTTCCGGTCTCAAAAATATTTGAGATCATTTCAGCTCACGCGAACGAATTTCAAAGCATTGAAAATTGCATTTGAATAAAATTTTAGTTTCTTAATCGAATAGAGATGAAAAGGTGACAAATTTCCAAAGTAGGGAAAATTGATGACACTCTGTTATGACTGTAAAGTAGCGAAATGATTATATTAATGTATTCTTCTTACCAGTAGAATTCAGAATAACGACCATGGTGAAGATCAAAGTATAAACGATCCTCATATTTTCCAAATGCAGGGAAAAGTGAATAACGCAGAATTTTGAGAACAAGGTAACTGGTTATTATTACGATGCTTCATGTATATATACTATTCTGAGATAATTTTATTTTTCACATTCTTGAGCATATATCGTAAAGTTCTTATCTCTCAGTATTTGATAATTTATATAATCCAGTGATGGTTAATTTCTCGCGCAATTATTACTATGTTACATTGAGATACTCATATAACGTTTTTGAATACTAAACGCTAATTAGTCTTTTGAACTGTAGCATTAACTTTTGTAATTTTTTTAAAGCCTATTTTTCAATCAATTACATCATTTTTTAATGATTCTAAACTTTGTAAAGTATTATAAGGAATCTTAGGGCCCGATGGAAAAAGCCAAAACACCGCTTCAAAAGAAAAAAAAACATTTTCGCGATGTTATAAGCACTCAAATTTTTAGAGTTGATTTACGATGAATAATTTTAGATTTCACGACCCGAAATACTCCTAAATCAGAGGCGCGCGACTGTTTTTTCTCGCGCTTCGCGCTCAGTCTTCGTACTTCTCCAACATTTGTGCGCAGGCCTTTTAAAATTAAAGGTCATAGCATCAACAACTGTAATTCGGTGATTTCAATACTCTTTTGTTGAGGCTCCTTCGGCTTTAACGAACACATTCTCATCACGTGTCTCGTGCTCCGCACTAGATTTAATCGAAAATGCGAACTTTCATACATTATTTTCAACTTGATTATATCAAATGTATATACTATTCGTTTCTGTACCTCGGTCTGCAGCTGCTTATTCAGAAGAGCAATTTTTTCTATTTATATTTTCCATAGCATGCGTCGTTTGTCCAAAAATCTAATTTTTCAAATTTTAATCTTGTTTTTTACGAATAAAACAGAAATTACGCATCTTATCAAAAAATTAATTATACAAAATTGTTAGCTTCTTTTTGTGGTAAAAATTTTTGTGAATTAATATTTTTCTGTACCTCGCATAGTTTGACCGCAAAATGGACAACGACGACAACGACAACGTCAACAACGACAGGCAGACAGACACCGAAGTAAAAACTGTTTCTTCTGACTCAGGGTGCCTCAAAACGTCGACATTTGGTGGAATTCACTAAAGTCATTTTTCACGCCGAAAAGTGAGACAAAAAGAAGGGAAGAATATAGAAAAATGGTAGAATGGGAGGGATGGAGGGCCAATAGAAGTTGAAAAGTTAAATTAAGAACAATTGCGTGAAATGATGATAGAGGTAATACTGCTAACGAAAAGGAGCGGGAAGAAAGAGGAGATAAAATAAAATAAGAAATTAGGAAAGAAATGGCCGAACTTAGAAAAGAGATGCGAAAATGGGAAGAAGTTAGGAAAAATTTGGAAAACAGGATGCAGACTTCAGAACAAAGATTAGAAAGCAGGATGAGTATAATAAAAAGGTACCACACTTGGAAAGTAGGATAGTGAATATGGAAAAAGCCAACCGAAAGATTGGTGATGGGGGGAGCGGGGATAAGGAGTGGGAGAGACCAAGGGAAATAGAAAGAAGATTAGAAACGAAAGAAAGAGATGAAAGAAAAAGAAACATAGTGATAAAGGGTTTAAGATCAGATGGGAAGGAACTGAAGGAAGGTGTGGAAAATGTGCTAAAAAGGATAGATGCTAAAATAGAGGTAAAGGAAGAGCGAAGTGTAAAAAAGGAAACGCGAAGAGGAGTAAAAATGGTATTAGAGAAATTAAAGAAATGAAAACATAAAAGGGAAGTTATGACAAAGAAGAGGGTGTTATATGGTAGCTCAGAGAGAATAGAGGATGATTTCACATGGGCAGGAAGAAATATGCAGTATAAGTTAAGGCAAATAGAGGAAGAGGAAAGAAGTAACGGGAAAATAACGTGGATTGAGTATGACAGAATACAGATAGAAGATTTATGACGCGAAACCAGGAGAGAAAGAAAAGTAGGGAAGAATGGAGGATATGGTGATGAGAGTAAGGAACGAATGTACAAGAGAAAAGGATAAGAAAAATATGAAAGAATAAAAAGAAAGACTAATAGTAGAAGAGGTAAAGATGCGAGGAGAGAAGTGGAAGATAATGGGTGCTCATGTGAACGGTGATATGCAGGAGAAATAAGAGGAGATAAAAGAACTCATGAAAGAAAATAGAGAATGGATGAGGCTTATAATACCGGGAAGATTTCAATGCGAGGAAAGCAGAGAGAGAATGAAGGGAATAGGGAGGAGAGCGAGGATGAACATTCTTACCATATTCTAAATTAAAATGTTCTCATTGATTACATCCTGAACTGCCTGGAGCACGATTGTACAGGATGTAAAATTTCTGAATTTTTTGTAATCCGAGATTCTTATTACTTATTATTATTACTTACTATTATTATTAAGCGATATCGAACAAATCCTTTCAACACCATGTGAACTAGATTTTTAGGAATTTTGTATGCAAAAAGACTTCTCGGAAAAATGGCCCTTGTCACATTATGAGATGCCACACTTTATTTTCTCATGCATTTTATAAATTCTAAAATATATTTCAGTCATAATATTCTAATCGTTAGGTAAAGTATTCTCCAATATCTTTTCATTCTCTCCTTTGCAATCTACAATTTAATTAATTTCAACTGTATAGGGGCGCACTTGTACATCAGGGTATATATAAAACAAGCAAGTGTTCGAAATTTTTGCTACTGATAAAATTATTGAATAATTTTCTTCATTTAAAATTGCACGAGACAACTTTGAATTTACAATATATTATATTGTCTTGTTTTTACTCAGCTTACATACGTCTTCCGGTCCTTTTTCTAGGATTACATGGTCTTCACGGATCCCAACCTGCTGCACCTCTCCTACGTTATACGTGGTGCTCTCCGAGACCCCCAGTCTCGCCACACATTTAGAGGCGCGTCTCACCTCCTCCTGACCATGACGCGCGCTTTACCCACAAAGCTTTCACCCCAATTTGTTTACAAATAACAACGACCGGTTTGGAACCTAGGTAAATAGGTCTGTCTGTCGGTAATAACCTCCCCCCTGTACCGAGGGCTAGGAGTTTTTCGTACATCATAATAGGGTTATCGACGTGATCAAAACAGGTGATGTAGGATGTTGATGATGATGATGATATTTCAAAACGTCAAAAACACATGTAACGTGGATAAAGATCTTCTGCAAACATAAACACTATTTCATGTTCCGAACACTTGGGACTTCTCACATCCCTCACTTCATACTAACATGTAATTTCGAACACTTGGGTCTTTTCAGATGCCTCAGTCTTCTCAGATCCCTCTCTCCATACTCACATGTCCTTCGGAACTCTTGGGTCTTTCTTGATATCTTACTCCATACTCAAATGTCGTTTGCATACCTTGTGTCTTCTCAGATCCTGACCTCTCCACCTCTTGTTCCGTCATATAGACCTCTTAGACGTCTGGTCTCATCTCACCTGTAGAGGCATACTTCGAGACCTTCGGTCCAGTCTCATCTTTACCTTACCAGGGATCGCTATGTCCAAACTAGCCTGACCGTATTGTCTTTCTGCGGCCTGATAGGAAGCTGTTAAATGTCAGATTAAGTGAGGGTCACTTTGCCAGTCACGAAGTATGATGTCATTTCCTGTGCGATAGGTAGGCCTGGTACCTGAGAGATATGTTTTTAAAACGTTGGTACCAACGAAACCCACAGAGATCCAAAAATACTCGGCAAAGATTAGTCAGATTTGGAGTACTTCCTTGAGAATGAACACGGGTATTTAGCTCCAACGGGGAAAAGTTCCATCATGGAAAAGTCATGGGCTACAATAGCAAAATGCTATTGTATTGTGTGAATTGCACTTTGACAATTGACCTAATAAATTACGAAATTGTTTATCCTCTTTCACGTTCAAAACGAGTGCGGTTCCGGGCTTGGCTTGCATTGGCCTTGGTCCTAAGTCCAAGGAATCCAAACGTAAACAAGTAGAGCTGCGTGAATCAGTTCTGTTGGATTTGGGCGACTGATATAACCTGATGCAACTAACGCGCGGAGAGTGCAGCCCTTGTGCCGTTTGTTACGCTTGAATGTAATATTTTGCCATGATGATTTTTGTTTAAAAATGCTAATTTCTGGTAAAAATAAAACGATTACAATCTCAAATCTTAAGAACTTTTCAGTCTTCTTCATAATTTCATCGTTATACATGATTATTTTTTTCAGTACTAATTTCCAGCGAAAAGCACTTACATAAAACATGCGCAATATTTGCAATAATTCATTGGATATCACAGGCGCACGAAAAAAAATTCTTGTCTACCAGACGAGACAAACATTTCTATTCGTTTCTGGGCTCGCTGAATCCGAATCTAAGATTGGTTCAACTCGACCAGATCGTATGTCGTTCCTAACCTCAAAAAAGTAAAATCAAAGTAATTTTTGGTACATCATTATAAGCCTATATAAATTTTCCTCCTAAAACATTTTCGTCGGGGAATAAAAAAAAACTGTTTCATATGTTTCCGCAAAAGAGAGTTTGAGGCATTAGCGAAAGACGTAAGTCTTGAGAATGATAATAATACATTGACTTTTTATTATAATTACCAGTCATTTGTAGGATTTTGATCCGACATCGGATCACAAACAATAGTTTATTTTACTTTCACATTTTCTTGAATTAAATCAAGGTGTAGAGGATTTTGGTTTATATTCTGTTTACATGTACAATTATATAATTCGTACTGATTCGATTATTATTGCTATTGGGAGTATCATCCAATTTATCTTGATTCAATAAGTCAACCACGCCGCTGTTCATGTTTATTTTTTGCAACGCATTAATGCGCGTATATATTCCACGAAGAATTGTATTATTACGCTCCAATATGGCCAAGACATCACCAGCGGATGTTGTTAAAACAAGCCGCTCTTCGGATGGCATGGGCTTAGATGCTCTACGTTCTCCTCTCAATTCAAATGGTTTATCCGTAGGAAAAGTGTATCTTCGAATTTCGAATACCCGGTGTGGATGATTGTGGGGAATAATTTTAATAAATCTAAGTTGATCAAGTGGAAATCTGAGTATAAATAAAGAAAGACGCCTGGCACGAGGAGACATGGACCTGGCATAAAAAGACATGGACCTGGCATGAAGAGAAGGCTTAGTAAGAGGAACAGTTCTTTCTGGAAAATGTCTGTCAGGAAAAGAAGAAGGTTCACGGTGAGGAACATTCAGAATAGGGTCACCATTAGGTAAACAGTCGAACTGCGAAGTTAATTCTGCAAAAAGAAAGAGGATTATATTTGTTTTAATTACTTTTATATATCATGAACTCCTTGAAGGAAAATTGCGAAGCAAGACTTTGACAAAGTTGGGGGAAGTGCTTAAAGTTGTAAGTTCCTTTAATGAAACTATGAGAATCAAAAAAATTCCCTACCAATGAATTAATTCCCTGTTTTTTTCGGCTTTCTTCCGGTTTCAAGAAAACTGAAGCTCATATCAATTCACGCGAATGAAATCCCAAGCATTGTAAATTGCAATTTCAGTTTTTAACCGAAATAGGTGAAAGGCGACTTTCCAGAATAAGAGAAATTAGTGGCAATCTGTGATGACTGTTAAGTAGCAAAAGGATTATATTAATTTATTCTACTTAGAAATAAAATGCAGTATAACGACCATGGTGAAGATCAGAGTATGAACGATCCTCATTTTTTCAAAATACAGTAAAAAAAGAATAACGCAGAATTGGAGAACAGCGTAAATAATTATTATTACTGTGTTTCATGTATATATATATATATATATATATATATATATA
>JAABKJ010000172.1:0-57837 GCA_011634705.1 Andricus grossulariae
TTTAATTATTGTGTAGAAAATTTAACTACTTGGTTGAAAATATATTTTTTTTTCAAAATTTATATTTTCGTTTTAAAAATTAAACCGTTCTATAGAAAATTCGTCGTTTCGACATGACAATTCAAGAATTTGGTTAACATTTTTTTCCCCTTTTTACGTCAAAAATCTTTTTCGTTGAAAAATTCACTTCATTTGTTAGAAATAAATATTTTTTGATTAAATATACAACTGTTTGATTGAAAAGTAAATTTTTTGGTTGGAGATTCAACTACTTTGTTGAAAATTCGTTTTTTGTCTGTTTGAAAATTAATTTTATTAATTTAAAATTGAAATATTCCATTTTTTTGTTGAAAATATATGTTTTTAGTTAAATATTCGTATTTTTTCGTAGAAAATTAATTTTCAAATTTACCATTTTATTTTAGGTTGAAAATTTATATTTTTCAGTTGAAAATACAACTGTTTTATTGAAAATTGATCTTTTTCAGTTGAAAATTCAACTATTTATTGGAAAATGTACCTATTTTTTTTTTAAATTAAAAATGAACTTTTTTGACTGAAAATTTTAAAAAATATTTTCCTTGAAAATTTGTTGAAAAGAAAATCATAATTAAATTTTTGCAGGAATCTAGTAATAATTCTATTATCTTGGAACTCGAATTGTTCCTACAATTTTTTGAAAATCCTGAAAAATTAAAAAAAATTACCTTAAAATCATTCAGATTCTTTTTTGAAAATTTTAGAAATCTTATTTTAAATAATCGCTTAAAATTAATTTTTCAAAATGAAAAATTATTTTAAATTTTCTCCGCAAACTTAAGAAATTTGTTATATTTTTTTTAAACCTTTAAAGATGCTTAAGAAGCTTCAAAATTTTATTTCGAAATCTTCCAAAATTTAAAGCTAGTTTTTTATTTTTCGAAATCTTCTCCAGTTTTAATTTAAGTTTGGATATTCTCAAAACTTGGAAATATTTCTTAAACTAACTCAAATTTTTTCCAGATTTATAATTCAACAACAAAGTACATTTACAATCAGAAAGTTATATTTTGAGTTTAAAAAAATAGTTTTTCACCCAAAAAAGAGATTTTAAACAAAATACATACATTTCTAACGAAAAAAGTTAATTTTCAGCCAAGAAGATTATTTTTCTATCAAAAAAGAAGAATTTTCAACAAACTACAGAAATTTTAAACCAAATAGTTGAATTTTTCAACTAAAAAAATCAATGTTTAACCAAACATGGAATAGCTGAATTCCCATTAAAAAATTATTTTCAATAAAAAAACAAATTTTCTACAAAACAGATCAATTTTCTACCAGTTATTTGAATTTTCAACTTAAAAGTTTAATTTTCTACCAAAAATAGACAAATTTTCAACCAAATAGTTGAATTTTCAAACTAAAAAAGATCAATTATTAACCAAAAATGAAATAGTTTAATTTTCATTTGAAAAAAATTAATTTTCAATTTGAAAATAAAAACTACTTTTCTACAAAACAGTTGAATTTTCTAATAAATTCTTGAATTTTCAAGACAAAAAAAAATCTTCTATACAAAACAGTTGAATTTTCAACCTAAAAGTATGAAATTTTAACAATAACAAAAAAACCGAATATTCTTTACAAAACAGCAAAATTGTCAACCGAAAAATACGTAGTTGTTATAAAAAACTTAATGTTCAATCAGTTAGTTATATTTTAAGTTGAAAATTTAGATTTTATTCAAAAAAATAAATTTTCAACAAAAAACATAAATTTTGAACCATAAAGTTGAATTTTTAAACCAGAAAATTATTTTTCTACCATAAAAGACGAATTTTTAAAAAATTACAGAATTTTTAAACTAAATATTTAAATTATTATTCTAAAAAAAATTATTATACTAAATGGAATATTTAAATTTTGGCTTGATGAAAATAATTGAAAAAAGTGAGTCTTCAACAAAACAGTTATAAAAAATTTACAATTTTCATTCAAGGAGATAAATTTTGTACTAAGATTATGAATCTTTAACCAAAAAAATTAATTTTTAAGACAAGTTTTTTAGAAAAGTTCAACTTTTAACGAAGGTGTTGAAATTGTAAGCCTAAAAAGATGAAGATTTAATAAAAAATATATTAGTTGATATTTAAAAAAAAAGAATTCTAATTTGAAATAAATCGCAATGTAATTTAACAAAAAAAGACAAATTTTCAGCAAAATAGTTGAATCGTGAACGAAAATAGATTAACTTTCAACCAAATCGTTGAATTTGCAATCAAAGAGATCAATTTTCCACTAAAATTATGAATCTTCAACAATAAAACAAAAAATATATTTTGAAGAAAGCAGTTCAATTTTCAACCTAAAAAGATAAATTCTTAACAGAAAATGTAATAGTTGATAGTATAACAAAGAAAATGTTTTTATTACAAAGAACACTCAAAATGTTGATTTTTCCAGCCAAAGATTAATTATTAATGAAAAATGGAATAGCTGAATTTTCGTAAAAAAGAAAATAATTTACAATAAAAAATTGTTTTTTTCTTTCCCCAAAAACAGTTAAATTTTCTACAAAAAAGTTGAGTTTTCTATAAAACTGTCGAATTTCCAACCAACTAATTAAATTTTCAATTGAAAATTAATGTTTGACAAAAAAACAACTAATTTTTGTCAAAGTAGTTCAATTTTCAACCAAAGAATTGAATTTTCAGCCTAAAAGGATGATTTCCCAACAAAAACTGTTATAGTTGATATTTCACGCAAAAAATGTTTTTTTTTTAAAATTAAAACTTGTTCAATTTAACTAGCAAAGACGAATTTTCAACCAAATACTTGAATCCTCAACTAAAGCAAATTAAATTTCGACCAGTAAGTGGCATTTTTATAAAAAAATTTATTTTCTACAAAAAATTATTTTCAATTTAAAAAAATGACTTTTCAACGGAATTTCCTAATTTTCAACAAAATAATTAAATTTACAACCAAGTAATACAATTTTTAACAAAAAAGATGATTTGCTTTTTATTACTTCAATGACGTTAAAAATTTTACACAATCGCGTTCTTTTATTGAATTTTTCTACTTTTCACGTTTCCTAATTCTATAATATTGTTGAAATTAATATATAGAACCCTAAATTATTTAACAAACTTTCAATAAAATAATTTTGGATACAAAATGAAAATTTCGATCAACTATTTATTTTTTAAGTTTTTTTGCTTTTTAAAGTTATATACATCTAAGAGGCTTGAAAAAAATTCAAAAAGATTTTTGAAAATTTCAGATATGACAAATCAGAATTTTCAATAAAAAGTTAATCTTCTATTTCTCCGCGCTTCAACAAAAAATATGAATTTTCAACCAATAAAAATTAATTTTTTGCCCTCAAAGACGAATTTTTAACAAAATAAATTAATTTTTAACTAAAGAGATGAATTTTGAACTGAAATGAAGAATTTTTAATTAAACAACTGAATTTTTAACAAAGTGGTTTAACTTTGAACCTAGAATTTGAATTTTTAATAAAAAAAGATTAATCCTCAACGACAACTATAATAGTTGATGCCAAAAAGTAAAAAATATTTTAATTTTAAATAAAAAAGGGTTGAATTTATCCAAGAAGATGAATTTCAATCAAAAGAGTTGAATCATCAACCAAAAAAAGATTTTAATTTTAAACCAAAAAGTTGCAATTGTAATAAAAAAAAAAAAGATTCAATTTCTACTGAAAGATACGAATTCTCGAACCAAAAAGATGAATTTTCCACATAATTGTTGTATTTTCAACCAAAAAAGATGTTTTAGTCAAGAAAAAAAACTTTAATGCAAATAACAATTTGAATGGAAATATAATTTTTAATACAAAACAAAAATTGAGAATTATTTTTTTTTTGACGTTATATAAATATAATTTTACTAAGTTTCTTGAGAAAATTCAAAAAGATTTTTGAAGATTTCAGATATGTCAAAAAAGTATCTAGAAAATTTATAAGAATTTTTTATTACTTTACAGAATTTGAAAAAATTGTAGGAAAAATTGGAATCAGTTTGAAAGATATTATTCAGAACATTTCAATGCTTGGAAAAAATTTGGAAAAATTTTTTTAAGTTTTGGAAATCTTTCAGTGTTGTGAAATATTTTTAATCTATTCAAAACTTTAAAATTTTGGAAAAACTTTCAAATTTGATGTCCAAATTGTTAAAAAGCGACATTTTATTTTGATTTTATTTTAATCTTCTCAAATTTTAAATATTTAACTTTTTTTTAACTTTAAATATTTTCTAAAATGATTTGAATTTTTCCTAAATATTTGAAAAGTTCTGCAAAATTAAAAAAAATGCCTAAAAATCTACCAGATTCCTTTTTGGACAATTTAGAAAATATTTTGAGTTAGCTTGGAAGAGATTCAGAACATTTCAATGATTGGAAAAAATTTAAAAATATTTTATAAAATTTTGGAAATCTTTCAAAGTTTTAAATATTAAAAATATCAAAGTTTGAAAAAATGCCTTAAAATCTTCCAGATTCTATTTTGGACAATTTTGAAAATATTTTCTATTTTTATATTCTATCCAAAACTTTAAAATTAAAAAAAAATTTTTAATTTGATGTCAAATTTTTTAAAAAGCTATGTTTTATTTGAGTTTTTTTTTAAATCTTCTCAAATTTGAAATATTTTGAAAAAATTTTAAAAGCTTTTAAATATTTAAAAAATTTGTGAAAGCTTTTAAATATTTTCTAAAATGATTCGAATTTTCCCTAAATATTTGAAAAAATTAAAAAAATGCCTTAAAATCTACCAGATTCTATTTTGGACAATTTCGAAAATATTTTGAGTTCATTTGGAAGATATGCAGAACATTTTAATGCTGGAAAAAATACTTTATAAAGTTTTGGAATTCTTTCAAAGTTTTAAAATATTTCTATTCTATTCAAAACTTTAAAATAAAAAAATAGACTTTTAAATTTGATGTCAAAATTTTTAAAAAGCCACGTTTTATTTTTAGTTCTTTTTTTAAATCTTCTCAAATTTGAAATATTTAAAAAAAATTTAAAAGCTTTTAAATGCTTAAAAAATTTGTAAAAGCTTTTAAATATTTTCTGAAATGATTTGAATTTTCTCTAAATATTTTTAAAAGTTCTGCAAAATTCAAAAAAATGCCTAAAAATCTTTGAAACTTATTGGCATTTTGTCTATAATTTTGTAATGTTTACAAATAAAAAATGTTCAAGTTACAATTTTCTACATTCTTTTCTGAAAATTTAGGAAATGATATGAAATGTTTTAAAATATTTTCTTAAAATAATTTGAATTTTTCCTAAATATTTGAAAAAGTTCTACAAAATTAAAAAAAAAAATCCTCAAAATCTTTCAGATTCTTTTTCGGACAATTTTGAAAATATTTTGGAATGTTTTGAAAATCTTTTTAAATAATGTCTTTAAATCAATTTTGAAGAATAAAAAATCATTTAAAATTGTAGTATTTCTTTGAAACCTTTTAAAATTCCTAAAATCTTCGTATTTTTCTATTTAAATCTTCAAAAATCCTGATTTTTTTTCTAAATTTAGTGAAATCTTTTAAGGTTTATAATTATTTCTCTATCTTTTCAAAACTTCTAAATATATCTGAAACTTAATTGAATTTTTTCTATAATTTTGTAATGTTGCTAAATAAAAAAAAAAATTTAATTCACAATTTTCTATATTCTTTTCCGAAAATTTAGGAAATGGTTTGAAATGCTTTGAAATATTTGAAAATACTTCATCTAAAATATTGTCACTCCGTAGCTTAGTTGATAAGAACATCAGACCGGCAATCTGAGAGACCTGGGTTCGGATCCCAGCGGAGTTTGAGAAAATTTTTTTCAAAAATATTGATGTCAGACTATTAAATAAACAAAATTGACATCAAATTATTTAATAAATCTATCTGGTCGACAACCATAACATCAATAATATCTAAATTATTATAACCTACCATTTTTTTCACTCTCCTCAATTTTAAACCTAGCATAATTACATACAAAGTATTCTTTTTCCTCCTAATTCTCTAAATATTTTTTGATAAAAAAAAGGCACTTAATTCGCTCCACCCAATAAATTTAAAAGGTGATACTAACGAGCCGGATATATAAAAACAATGTTAAATAGCCATAGTTTCCCTATTAGGATCCGGATGTTTGATAAAAAAAAAGTGGGCCCTAAAATGACGTTCTTCTCGAAACATTAATTTCGTGACATATATAAGTTGCTAGTACACCCGTGGCAATTTTCATGGCAGCAGGGTGAAAATTCCCGAACCCCATGACCACCAGCGGTCGAGGACCAAGGACCATGGTGAATTGATTTTCACGGCTTGCCGAAAGTTTCGGGGTTGCGTGTTACTTTTGTGGACCACCAATCCCGTAATTTCAAGCTACTTAAAGCTATTTAGGGATTTTATACTTCCCTCCTTAGCGCGAAAATTGAGAATGAATTTCGTTTCCATGCGTGAGAAAAGCGCTTTTCCAACGATTAAGGCCAAAATAGAATTGTCAAAGGAATTAAATTGAGGTGGCGAATTTTATTTTTGGAATCGTATCTTATAAATATTACTTTTTAAACAACACCCACATAAGTTTCTTTTATGGGGCCCCAAAAAAAACCCCATAAGTGGAAAATTGGTTTTGCGAGATTTTTGCACTAATTATGATTTTTTTTGCAGTTTTCTTATTGCAGATAGTTTTTAATAAGTAAAATATTACTTTATACTGATAATTAGATATTTAAATAAAAATTTTTAAACAATTTATTCTTTTTTAGCAATTTTTTCTTAAAATAGAGTTAGAAAATAGCAGTTTTAAAAAAAATTTCCATTTTTGTCCAATTTTTAATTAGAGTAAGGTAATGCCTAATCAATTTAAACAAAAATGATTGTATAAACAATTTATTATTATTATTAATAATACTATTTCAGAATAATGGTAGAAGATTGCAGTTTTTTCTTAATTTTTCCACTTTTTTCCAATTTTTAATAAGAGTGAGGTGAATAATTGAATAAATTTAAAATTAATTGTTCAAACAATTAATTATTATTTAAAAAAATATTATCTTTGAATAATGTTAGAAAGTTGTCGGTTTGTCTGAAATATTCAACTTTCTACCCACTTTTCAATTAGAGTTTGGTAATATTTATTGAAATTTAGTAAACATAATTCTTTACACAAATTATCATTGTTAAAAACTATCTTCCCCTACAGTAATGCTAGAGAGTTGCGGTTTTTTCTAAATTTTTCAACATTCTGTCAACATTTCAAACAATTGTTTGAACAATTAATTTTGTTTACTTGCATTTATTATTATCTCACTGAGTAACAAGCGGACAAAAAGTTGAAAATTTCAGAAATCACTGCAACCATCTGACAATAATATAGATGAAGATAGCTGTAAACAAAAATAATTTGTTTAAACAATTATTTTTGCAAAAATTAATTAATTATTAAGTCATTTCAGTTAAAAAATACACAAAATGTTGAAAAATGCAGAAAAAACCACAACTATCTAGTATTAATATAGAAGAAGATAGCTGTAAACAATAACAATTTGTTTAAACAATTGTTGTTGCTAAAATGAATCAAATGTTAACTCACTTTAAATTGAAGGTGGACCTAAAGTTAAAAATTTCAGAAAAAAACGGCAATTTCTAGCATAATTCAAACAGAATATTATTAACAATGATAATAAATTGTTTAAACAATTATTTTTGTCAAGATTTAATTACTAATACCTCGATCTGATTGAACAATAGAAAAAAATAACAATTTTTTTTTAAAACCGAGACTTTCTATCTCCATTCTAAGAGAAAATTGCTAAAAACAATAATAAATTGTTTAAACAATTTATGTAGGAATATAATTATCAGTATAAAGTAGTATTTTATGTATTAAAAACAACTTGCATAACAAAAACCGCAAAAAAGTCATAATTAGCGCTAAAAACTCGTAAAACCCATTTTTTCACATATGGGGGTATTTTTGGGACCCTATAAAACACTTATGGGGGCGATATTTGAAAAGTGATATTTTATTCGAATTCTATGGCGAATTTTATTTTTGGAACTGTATTTTATAAATATTACTTTTCAAATATCTCCCCCATAAGTCTGTTCTAGAGGATCTAAAAAAAACCCCATAAGTGTAAAAATGAGCTTTGCGAGTTTATGGCACTAATTATGATTTTTTTGCAGCTTTTTTCAATGCAGCTTGTTCATAGTAAGTGAAAAAATATTTATACTGATAATTGGATGTTTAAATAAAATTGTTTAAACAATTTATTCGTTTTTAGAAATTTTCTCTTAAAATTGAGTTAGAAAATCGCAGTTAAAAAAAAATATCCACTTTTCGTCCAATTTTTAATTGGGGTAAGGTAAAGCCTAATTAATTTCAACAAATTTAATTGCTTAAACAATTTATTATTATTGTTAATAATACTGTTTCAGAATAATTATAGAAAATTGCAGTTTTTTCGAAATTTCTCCTTTTCTAGTCCAATTTTTAATCAGAGTGAGGTGAATAATTGATTGAAGTTAACAAAATTAATTGTTTAAACAATTTATTATTGTTTAAGATAATATTATCTTTAAATAATGTTGGAAAAATACGGTTTGGTCTAAAATATTCAACTTTTTGTCCACTAATCACTTAGAGTTTGGTAATCATCAGTAAAATTTAGCAAAAATATTTGTTTAAACAATTGAGTGTTATTGTTTATAATACTATCTCAGAATAATGGTAGAAAATTGCAGTTTTTTTATGCAGACTGTTTTTAATGGGTAAAATACTACTTTATGCTCATAACTAGAAGTTAACATAAATTGTTTAAATAATTTATCAAAGTTTTTAGCAATTTTCTCTTAGAAAAGAGTCAGAAAGTCGCGGGTTTAAAAAAAATTCCACTTTTTGTCCAATTTTCAATTAGAGTAAGGTAATGCCTGATTAGTTTTAACGTATTTAATTTCATAAACAATTTATTATTATTGTTAATGATACTGTTTCAGAATAATGGTAAAAAATTGTAGTTTTTTCTCCATTTCTCTACTTTTTATCAAATTTCTAATTAGAGTAAAGTGAACAATTGATTAAAGTTAACAAAATTAATTGTGTAAACAATTTAATATTGTTTTAAATAATATTATCTTTGAATATTGTTAGCAAAATGCGGTTTTGTCTAAAATATTCAACTTTTTGTCCTCTATTCACTCAGAGTTTTGTAATGATTAATAAAATTTAGCAAAAATAATTGTTTTAATAAATTATTGTCGTCAAAAACTATCGTCTTCTATGGAAATGCTAGATAGTTGCGGTTTTTTCTGAAATTTACCACGTTTTGTACAGTTCTCTCTTACTTAGTAAAGTAACAATCGATTTAAGTTACCAAACATGATTATTTAAACAATTTAATATTGTTTATAATTATCCTTTCTCAAATAATTGCTACAAAGTTGCGGTTTTTCTGAATTTTTTAACTTTTTATCAACTTTTTACTTAGTGAAATAATAATGAATGCAAGTTAGGAACAAATAATAAATATTAACAATAATTTAAACAAAAAGGCTCTCAGTCACTACTTCAAGGATCCATGTAGAAAATTTAATAAATATTTCAAATATCTGTTTTATTTCAGAAAAATATATTTACAAAAAAGAAAGATATTGTTTAAAATATGATTTTCTTTGATGTTTATTTATTATTTTTTCATAACTAAAAAGCCAAATCAAAGTTAAACAATTCAGAAAAACCGTAACTTTCTAGCAGTTATCTAAGAGAAGATAGTTATAAACAATTATAAATTGTTTAGAAAACTATTTTTGCTAACTTGGATTATTAACCCACTAAGTGAAAGACATTACCATGGATGAAAATAGTTATAAACAATGATAGTTAGTTAGAACAATTATTATTGCTAAATTCAATTAATTATTAAGTTTTTTCAAGTGAAAAATAGATAAAATAGTTAAAAATGTTAGAAAAAACTGCTACTTACTACCATTAGGCGAAAAGAATATTATTACCATTATTAATAAATTGTTTAAACAATGATTTTTTTCAGCTTGAATTAATTATTACTTCACTCCAATTCGAAAGGGGACAAAAAGTTAAACATTTGAGAAAAAAAACCGCAACTATATAGTATTAATATAGAAGAAGGTAGCTATAAACAATAATAATTTAACATTGAATAAGTAATTGAATAAGTTAACATTAAGTAACTTTTACCTCCCTCTAAATTGGACAAAAAGTGAAATTTTTTGAAAAACCGCGACCTTCTATCTCTATTCTAAGAAAAATTGTCTAAAAATATTAATAAATTATTTAAACAATTTATGTAAACATCTAATTATCAGTATAAAGTAGTGCTTCATGTATCAGAAACAATTTTCATAGAAAAAACTACAAAAAAATCATAATTAGCGCCAAAAACTCGCCAGACCCATTTTTTCACTTATGTGGTTTTTATGGAACCTTATAAAACAGGCTTATGGAGGTGGTGTCATTTTTCTTTAAAGAAAAAAAAAATGGATTTATTTTTGCGTGGATTTTAACAAATTTCCGGACGTTATTTATAAAAATTCGAAAAAAAATTTTCAATACATTTTTGGACCACAACTCATGCCGAACCCTTCCTTTTCCAACGCCTGAAAAAAAACCACGCGTCCTGGTGGTGGTCTTAAATATTTTTCAATGACAGAAGTTTATTCTTCAAAACTTGTTTGGACAAAAATATCGCAAGTTTTGAAATGGTTTTGTAATAAAAAATCTGATTATTCAGTTTGGCAATTTTTCTTGAAAAATAATAATTTCATAAAAAGTAGAAATATAAAAAAAATGTGTTTTGACGAGATCTACAACTTTTGTGAACAACATTTTTGTTCAAAATCAATATTTTTCGAGATTTTGAACGAAAAAATAATTTTGCTTTCTCATAGAGGAAGCTTTGCAATGCTAACATTTTCCGAAAATTTTCAATTCATTTATTTAAAACTTCCATAATTAATATAATGTCCAATATAATGTTATAAGCAACTTTCCGGATTGAAAACGGTTGCAGATTAATTGATGAAATTTAAAGGGCTTATTTACAACACTAATATCTTCAAAATTGACCGAAGGATTTATAAAAATATTTATTTTATTTTTTTCAGCATTCAATAATATTTTGAAAATCCGGTTTTTTATAGAAAAACTTTTTTCATTAACATAATTCAAAGTTGATGCAAGGATATAAAAGATTCATTGGTTCGAGACGAATCGATTGACCTATAATATCAATACATTTTCTTAAAGAGTATGGAAGTTATGGTAATTTATATATTTTGAAAATCATTTTTTTTTTATAGTAAAGCTTTTTTCATTAACATAATTCAAAGTTGATACAAGAACTTAAAAGATTTCTTGGTTCAAAACGAATCGATTGACCTAAAATATTGGTATATTTTATTGAAGAGTAAGGAAGCTATGGTAATGCATAATATTTGAAAATACGGTTTTTGGTGGTAAAACTTTTTTCACTAACATAATTCAAAGTTGATACAAGAATAACAAAGATTCCTTAGTTCGAGACGAATCGGTTGACCTATAATATTAATACATTTTATTGAAAAATAAGGAAGTTATAGTCATTTATATTATATTAAAAATTTATTTTTTATAGTAAAAATGTTCTCATTCTCATAATCTAAAGTTGATGTGAGGATAGAAAAGATGTATTGATTCGAGACGAATCAATTGATTTATAATATTGGTACATTTTATTAAACAGTAAGGAAGCTATGGCAATGCATAATATTTGAAAAAACGGTTTTTTATAGTAAATTTTGTTTTCATTAACATAATTCAAAATTGATTTTGAATTTTTTTTTTAAATCCATCTTTTTTCGTTGAATTCTACTGTTTTTTATTCAAAAATTAAAATAATTTTTGTTTAAAAATTGAACATCTTGGTTGAAAGTTAATTTTTTTACTTGAAAACTCAACTCTTAACTTAAATTAACTTAGTATAAAGATGGCAAAGGGATAGTGTGCGATAGAATTCCCTTCTCCCCTTTTCCAGCTCGAAAAATAACCATTTTAAATACAAAATTTGATTTGTCATTGTTTTAAAAATTTTTTTGTATTATTTTGTAATTTTGTATTGTTTGTAAATTTTTATTCTTAAATTGATAAAAATCAAAACTTCAGTTTATCTATTATTTAAAAAACCACAAATGCTTCCTCTATACATTTGCTAACAGGAAGCAAAGTGCTCGTGAAATGAGCACCATATAAATATAAATACAAATAAAGTGGAAAAACTCGAGATCGAATTCACAGCTAGTTTATCTAAATAGTTGAATTTTTAAACTAAAAAAGATAAATTTTCAACAAAAAATGGAGTAGTTACATTTTCATTAAGCAGAATTGATTTTAAGTAAAAAAAAAACAACTAGTTTTGTACAAAACAGGTTAATTTGGTACCAGATATTTGATTTTTCTACCAAATTGTTGAATTTTCAAGCCAAAAAGATGAATCTTGTACAGAAGAGTTGAATTTTCAACCCGAGAATATTAATTTTTAACAAAAAAGTTAATTTCCAACCAAGCAGTTGAATTGTCAACAAAATAGTTCAATTTTCAGTTAAACAATTAACTTTAAAAAAAGTAGTCGAACTTTAAACCAAGAAGTTGAATTATCAACCTAAAAAATGAATTTTCAACGAAAAATGTAATAGTTGATATTTTAACAACAATTAATTTAAAATAAAAGACAGTTGGATTTAACCAATAAAAACGAATTTTTAAGATAATATTTGAATCCTCAACTAAAACAGAATTATATTCAATCAAACAATTGTATTTTTAACAAACAAACTCTCTACCAAGAAAGACGAATTTTCAACATCAATCTTTAACAAAAAAAGTTCATTTTCAGCCAAAACAGATTAATTTCCAATCAGAAAGTTTCACTTTTAACCAAAAAAGGTGAAGTTTCTACAGTGAGAGATGAATTTTTAAATCAAAAAGAGGAATGTTAAAAAAAGTAGTTAAAATTTGAACCAAAAAAAAAATTTGTTAGCTAAGAAAGAAAGAAAATTTTTAATCAAATTGCTGAATTTTTAAGTCACAAAGGCGAATTTTCAACAAAACAGCGGAGTTTTCAACCAAGTAATATAACTTTTTAACAAAATTGTTGAATTTTTCAACAACATAATTTAATTTTGGAACCACATAATATAATTTCTAACCAAAAAGATTATTTCTTAACCGAAAATTTAATAGTAAATTTTTCAACCGAAAAGAATGAACTTTCAACCAAAAATATTTATATTTTCTTATTGGGTTCTATTAATTCAGTTCGCATTTAATTGAAAAAAAAAACGAGAAAAAGAAGGGAATAGGGAAGATACTGTGAAGCCTACGATCAATAAATAGGAATTTCGATCATTGATAGACAAAAGAATAACATTTAAATAAACATTGATGTTCATTTTTAATACTTTAAAAATATTAGGTTAAAGACTGAGAATTTTAATTAAAAAGTAAAGTTAATTTTTCATTACTTGAACAATTTTACGACACTATTTTGACTCTATTTTAAAAAAGTGATACTATTTACACTATTTTTTTATCTCTGAAGTGAGTCCGAGGCTTGCTTACTCGGAACTGGTTGACTTTTTTCAAACAAACTCTTTTCATCTGCATTCAGCAACCAATAATCTCGAAACGAAATTCTCAGTTTTTAATTAAACTGAAAATTCGATTTTATATCAAGTTTTTTGTCTCCTGAAAATCGGCCAAGTGTTGGTTGATTCGTTCTGCTGTGCTACCCTTTCGTTATTACCATCTACATTCTACAAGTACCTAACGCCTCGACTATTATCGTTGACAGCCGGATGACAGCCCCGTGACAACTATCTCTCATTTTGTCCTTCGGCACCTCATATCTGTAAATACAGTCCACGATGTTCACGGGGAAAATAAAGGTGGAGATATGCGAGGCCTCGGGGCTCAGGGCGACCGACAAGCAGCGAAAATTCTGGCAGGACGAGTCGCCAATCCTGGATCCTTATGTGTCGATGGATGTTGATGAGAATCCATTGGATCGTTCATCAACCAAGCCAAAGACGTTTGATCCTGTTTGGAATGAGAGCTTCACCCACGACGTGCAGGATGCTATGATGCTGAACCTCACCGTCTTCCACAATGCTGCCCTGCCTCCAGATGATTTTGTGGCAAACTGTTGCATCCCTTTTGAGGAACTCGTCCAAAGGGATGATGAGACTGCTGACTTTTGGGTGTGTATGAGAACATTTCTTTATTTTTATTCTTGATTCTCGTCTCTTTCAGAGTATCTCTGCAACAGGAAATTGTGTATCAGAGGTGGAGTTTATCATCTACTAGGAAAACCAGGAAATTAGAGGGAATTTATTTTCTGAATCACTTGAGATTTCAAATTGTTCCATTTTAAAGACTAATTGTAAAGTCGTTTAACTCAGAGTTTAAAATATCACAAATTTCATATCATATGATGATATAATATAATTTAAAATAATCTTTCTATCTATTCCAAATAGGAAAAGAAACAATCCAAAAATGTGTAATGTATTTCTAACATTGCTAATATTTAATGCATTCTTCTTTAAAAAATTTTTAACAAAAAGATTTCTTTCAAGAAATTGAGGCAAAATTATTTAGACTCAATTAAAAGAATTCTGAAAATATTCATAAACAAATCCTGCAGATTGGAACGAATCATTTTATCTTTTTTTTTGAAAAATTATGTACAGAAATAAGTTGATTTCAATTTTTTTTTTAAATTTGAAGTTCAGTTGTTAAATTTTTCAGTAATATCATTCAGTTTACAGTGATTAATTCTAAAATCTTTTATTTAAAAAAATTTTCATTTTTAAGCGAACATTTTTAATTTAAGTTATTTTGAAACGCAGTTTTGAAGACTTGAACAATTAAAAATTAAAAGCGTAAAATGATTTTTAAAATTGAACTGTACTTAGGTTTTAAAAATTGAACAATATTTGATTTTACAAGACGATTTTGAATCCGTTTAAAATTAAAGAATTTACTTATTTTAACGTTAACAATTAAACTGCTTCAATTCGAAAGCCTAGTTACAAAAATTCATAAGCCCGATTGAAACTTTATAAAATATTTTCAATTTCAAATAACTTCAAATGAATAGATTCATAATTAAACGCTTTTATTCAATTTCAAATTCTATTAAAATATTATTTCAGATTAAAAAATTACATTTTTAACCTATTCAATTTCAAAAAATTGTAATCAAGAAGAACAATTATTTATTCAGTAGAAATATTTAATCAAATAATTAGAAAAACAATTTGAAACTGAATTATTTGAAATAGAAAGCCTTTTATCGTTAAAATTTCAAAGAGCTAAATTAAAACATCAAACGTTACAATTATAATTGTTTTATTTTAAAAAAAATTAATCTGTCAGTAAATTTTTTTAATTTTTGTGTATAAATACCAATTGAAAAGTTATTATTTTTTTAAATCAAGTGATTTCGAACAGAATATTTGGAAGATTTTGAATAACACATTTTTTTTTAGATTTTCAGGAAAATTGAAAATAATTTATTTTTTTGAAAAATTATTTTTAGGAGAATATGTAAAAAGATTTCTAAAATTGTCAAAGAAAAATCTGAAAGATTTTATTTCAATTTTGCAGGATTTTTGAAACTATTGAAGAATTTTGAAGCGTTTTAAGATAATAAAAAAATTTTCTTGATATTGCTGGGAAAATTTTATTTATTTTATTTTTATTTTGAATGAATAATTTTAAGAGAATATTTGAAAATATTTCAAAGCAAATTGAACAATTATTGATTTGAAACTACCTAAAATTAAAATAATTTATCTTCTAAGTGAAAAAATGTTCTGTTAAAAAACATTTTAATCCCAAAATGTTTCATGTCTTTAACTTAGAAATACTTAAAATTATGTAGTTTTAAAAAATTAAAAAAATTATTGACTTATTTTTCAGTTTAAAGCATTGAAAATGATAACATGGATTTATGGTTTTTTTAATGAATCTGAATCTTTGATCTGTAAAATTTATAGAAGTATAACATTTTTAATTTTGCGGCTTAACTGCATTTAATTTCAAATTGTTCTATTGAAAAGTATTAAAAGCTTATATTTTATACGTATAAATTATTGAGCATTTGAATAGGATCATTTTGTAATTGACAATTTTTTAAATTTTCATTTTAAAAGTTTAAAACTCAAGAGTTCCACTTCGAGTGCTTTAATGTGTAGTTCAGTTTTTATTACTAAAAATGAAAAACAATGTAGCTATAAGAGTTCAAATTTTTTAATTTCATTGACCGTGAAAAATTTTTACGAATCGGGGAAAACCCGGGAAATGGCCGGGATTTTTTTTTTCTTTGATTTATGCTGTTATCCTGTAAATCATATGGCTTAGTATTATAGTTTCGTTATTTTTAATTAAAGGGAGTATTGTCAAAAATCAGGTCCTGGCAAAAAAGGCTTCTATGATTTTAAGAATTGAAATTATATTATCTGTCATGTCCTATGATAGAAAAAGCGTTATATTTTCATGAACAAGGTTTTAAAATGACGAAAAATAACTATTTAGCAATAGTTTTCATAATTTAATTTTTTCCCACTGTCGCTTCTTTACAATTAAAAAAATGGTTACATTTTATTAAATCGTGGCTTGTTTTTTCGGAAAAAAACATTCCATACAACTGTGCTGTTTCCAATTTCGAAAATAAGTAAACAATCTTCTTATAAAGTTATTTGTTAAAAAAGTGTTCTTATAAAAAATTGTTTTAACGATTTCAACTATAGAAAATTTACATTCAAAATTAGTAAGAAGTGATAAGAAAACAAAATTAAATTGCAAAAAATATTGTTAAAATAAATGTTTCTTGTAAGTCTTACAGTTTTTGCATTAAAAATAAGGTTCTTTTTAAAATGACATCATCAGTAATATTATTTTGATTCGTAGACTCATAGAAAGACTATTTTTCAAAGATATTTGACTTTTAGCACAACTCTCTTAATTCGAATCGTTCATGGTTTTAAAATGTACAATTTTTAATGTTTACTGGAAGTCTGCCAGTGAGTCACTTTTTCATTTTGGGAAGAATGTAGGATTCAATACTTTTAGACTAAAATATCATGGTTATTTGCCCCCCCCCCCCTATTTTTATGAAATTAATTTCAAATTTTATTATCTTCCAAATTTAAATTTTACAATATTGAAGGCCACTCATAAAAATTTTAATTGGAAGCTGCAAAATTTTTAATATTGGGAGTTAAAATAATTAAATCCTTGCAAATTTAATTATTTTAACTTCCAATATTAAATCCTTGTAAATCTAGTTATTTCAACTTCCAATATTAAATCCTTGCAAATTTAATTATTTCAATTTCCAATATTAAAAATTTTGCAGCTTCAAATTAAAAACCTTATCAGTGGCCTTCAGTATTGCAAAATTTTAATTTCGAAGATATTAAAATTGGTCCCTTCAAGAGAAAATTGTTTGAAAAACAGGAAAACTTTTGAATACACTACATTTTTTTCGAAAGTTTGTATTGCTCATTTCTGCAATTTTGCACTTTTGCAATTTTTTCTAAAAAAAATCTATCTTTTTTCAAATGTTCTCTCTCTAATATTCTCATTATTCAAACAAAGCAGTAGTCATTTTTCTTAGTCCATCCCTGTACTGATATAAGTGACTTTGTACTAAAATTAGATTCTACTCACGTGTAAGATTACTTGAGCGTCATAATTTTGGTTCAGATGATTATTTTCCTATAGTTGTAGTTTCATTTTCTGATAATGTTTAGTCGCTAATAACATTTGCTATATTTGCAAATTCCATAATACAATTGTAATTTAACTTCTGCTGTTTGAATTTTCAATTCTAAATGCAGGCCTTTTTTATTGCTTTATTATTCGTCTATTAATGTTTTATCTCTCGGTGACTATAAAGGCCACAAGTGTAAAATAATGCTTTCAAATGCTAGTTGCATAAGACACAAGAATGAGATAATAATGCAGTACTTAATAAATTGCTTTTATAACAGTTTTCAAATTTTTATTGTTGTCCAAGATCTTTGTATTAATATAAAAATCCAAAACTTCTATTATTTATATTTACTTGTGATTATTTTTTGTCAAAAATCGTCTGAATAGGGAAATTCTTGAAAAAATTCTGAACAATGAAGGAAAATTGACCAATAACTGTAGACTTTAAAACATTTCTGAAAAGTCTTTGTATTTCCTACGCTTGATTTACGAGACTGAATCTTTTGTCAGAAAACATTTACTCACTCTTACAATTTATAATTGTAGCTTTTGACTTGTATGCATTACTCTAGGCATTTTTTACAAAACTGACAAGCTTGGCTTTGACCTACAAGACACTACAAAATATTGTTTCCTTATTTACGTAACACACACGTATTTTACAAAATTAGTTTCCGTCACGAAACTAGCATCGAGTCTTACTTTAGCTCTGTTTGTTTAAAATTTAGAAAAATAAATAGATAATAAGACTCAAGTTTTGCATTTATCTACAGGACTCGGACTTTTTTTTAACGATGACACTATTTTGCTACTATTTCGAAAAAAAATTACACTAAAGACACTGTTCTCATAATGGTCTTCTAATGCCACTAGTTCTTTACTTTTCATTTAAAAATATTTTTTAACTTCTTTACTAATTGGATATAAATGATCTCAATGGCTGATTAGGGACCGTCCAAAATGTTGAATTTCCAAGCCAAAAAGATGAGTTTTTAAGAGAACAGCTGAATTTTCAACCAGAAAGTTACATTTTCAATCAAAATGATGAATTATCAACAAATTTCACCAATTTTCCACAAAACAGTTGACTTTTGTATTAAATTGTTGAATTTCCAACCAGTAAGTTGAATTTCCAGTCAAAAAGATCAATTAATAACAAATTACACGAATTTTCCACAAAGCAGTTGAATTTTGTACCAAATTGTTGAATTTTTAAGCCAAACAAACAAATTATCTACAAAGCAGTTGCATTTTCAAACTGAAAATACTAATTTTCAACAAAAAATGTAATATTTGATATTTAAACCGAATGAGATTTTAATTTTAAATAAAAAAACAATTGCCTATTACCAAAAAAGACGAATTTTCAACAAAATACTTGAATCCTTAACTAAAACAGATTCATTGTCAACCATACAGTTGTATTTTTAACAAAAAAATGAATTTTCTACTAAAAAATGAAGGGGATTAATTTTCTATAAAAAAGACAATTTTTTAAGATAATACGTGAATTTTCAACTAAAAGAGATCACAATTTTCAATCAAAAATCAAATAGGTAAATTTCCAGTTAAAAAACTAATTTTAAATAAAAGGCAAACGAATTTTCTATGAGACTGTTGAATTTTCAAGCCAAAGAGACGAATTCTCTATAAAAGAGGTGCATTTTTAACCTGGAAATACGAATTTTCAACAAAATACTTGAATCCTCAACTAAAATAGATTAATTTTCAAACATACAGTTGCATTTTTAACCAAAAAAATTATTTTTCTACCAAAAAAGGCAAATTGTCAACCAAATACATATATTTTCTACCAAATAGTTCAATTTTCTGCCAGAAAAGATAAATTTTCTATAAAATATATACATCTTTAACCAAATAGTTGACTTTTCTACCAGAAAGACGAATTTTTAACAAAATATTAATTTTTTTTTTACCAAATAGTTGAACTTTCTACCAGAAAGATGAATTTTCAACAAAATACATCAACTTTTAACTAAATAGTTTAACTTTCTACTAAAAAAGACAAATTTTCAACAAATTACATAAATTCTCAACTAAATATTTTGAACAATGGATGTGATGTTGGTTCAAATATTATTTGATTAGTTTTTAGTTTATATTATTTTGTATGTATTGTATAATATGAGTTTTCAACAAAAAAGTTAATTTACAATCCATCAGTTAAATTTTCAGCAAAATAGTTAAATTTTCAATAAAAAAAAAATTTTCACAGCAAAAAAATGAATTTTCAACTAAAATTATGAATCGTTAACAACAACAAAAAAACGAATTTTCAACTAAAATTATGAATCTTCAACAAAAAAAAGTTAATTTATAATCCATCAGTTAAATTTTCAACAAAATAGTTAAATTTTCAATTTAAAAAAATGTTTAAAAAAAATCAGCTAAAATTATGAATCTTCAACAACAACAAAAACTAATTGTCAACTAAAATTATGAATCTTTAACAAAAACAATTATCTTTTGAAAAGTAGTTTAATTTTCAACCAAGGATTTAACCAACAAAGACAAATTTCCTACAAAATACTTGAATCCTCAACTAAAACAGAATGGTTTTCAACCAGACAGTTGCATTTATAAAAAATCGCTTTTCTACCAAAAAGGACGATTTTTAAACAAAATACATTAATTTTCAACCAAATAGTTAAATTTTCTACCAAATCGTTTAATATTCAAGCCGAAAATATGGATTTTTTACAAAACAGTTGAATTTTCAATAAAAAAGTTAATTTTCGAGCCGAAAATATGAATTTTTTACAAAACAGTTGCATCTTTAATTAAAAAAAAAATGAAATTTCTACAGAAAGAGGTACATTTTTAAACCAAAAAGATGAATGTTTAACAAAATAGTTGAATTTTCAATCCAAACAAAATTTTTTATTCAAGAAAGAAAAAAAATTTCAATCGAATCGTTGAATTAGCAAGCCAAAAATATGAATTTTTAACAAAACAGTTTAATTTTCAACCAAGAAGTATGACTTTTCAACGAAATAGTTGAATTTTCAACAAAATAATTCAACTTTGAACCAGATAATAAAATTTTGTAATAAAAAAATGAATTCTTAACGAAAAATATAATAGTAGACTTTTCAACTGCGAAAAATGAACTTTCAACCAAATATAGATGGATTTTCTTATTGCGTTCTATCAATTCAGTTTGCATTTAAGTGGAAAAATTAGAGTTTAAATAAACGTGGAAGTTCATTTTTAATACTTGAAAAATGTTATGATACTACTATGACTGTATTTTTTTTAATTGTGGCACTATTTACACTATTTTTGATCTCTGAAGTAAGTCCTGGCCTTGTACGTGGAAAATTCTAAAATAATCCTTGCCACTTTCTTCATTTTGAACGCAGTCTATTTCACTTATCTTTTCTAAATTACGGTCTAAAATTGGGAAGTACTCACAGTTTTGTTTACGTATTTACAGCTTGCGCAAAATTAATTATTACAACAAACTTGGCTTTCCTCTTTTGTAAATGTTTTTCAACACTCTTTCTCCAAAAGCACAAATGTGACTCACAACTCTGTGGCCTTAGATGAAATAATTTCAAGATTGTTAAACTCTAGACAGTACTTGAGAACACTCTTGGAAAAGATAAGATTATGTCAATAAACGTTTCCAACTTAAAAGTCACTCTCCAGATAATAATCAGTGATTATCAGAGTCTCTGTGAACCAATTCAGAAAATTAACATTCTTCAATCAAAACATACATCGAGAACGAATAAAAATTGTTTTAAATAGTGAAAAAAGTTGCCACAAAGGCAACCTTTTATTAAATTATATGAAGAATTTTATTTGCGTGTTTTGAGAACAATTTTTGTTTCGCATAAAATATGTTTCATACGCACAGAAATTATGCCTTAGCGATATGCTTTCGCAGATTCATCAGAATGCAACAGGAAACTGTTGGTAAAATTACAATGCCGCATGCAATACATTTGGTAAGGAGGGAAATCTACTTTTAATATCAAGATTAATTAATTTGGTTATTGGTGGTTAAATGTAAGGCTTTAAGATTTGATAACAAAATCAATGATTAAAAGATTTACCATAATTTCTCCATTTTCTGAGATTTCTTGATAGTTTTGGAAATGGAAAATTCGTGGGGTTTCATTTTTAATCAATATCTAGTTATATTATTAATTCTGACGTCGTAGGAAAACTTTGTACTCTCGTGTTCTAATTTTTTGTTGTAAATATTGTTTCAGGTCGACCTTGAACCGCAAGGGAAGCTGCGTATTAAGATAGGTTTACAACGGAATAATCAAGGTTTGTATAATTTTATTTTTCAACGTTGATTGCGTCATTTTTCAAAATATTCAATTTAACGAAACTTAAATTCATTTAGTCTTTTAAGTCAGTTTTATTTTTAATGCATCTACGAAATTTTGTTTTTAAATTTGGAATTCCGTTCTAAAAAAATTAAGATTTGGAAATAGAAATGTTTTATAAAGATAAAATTTGATCTTTTGGACAAATAAGCAATTTCATCTTTCTTAAATGAAATTATTATTCTATATTTAATTAAATATTAATTAAACAAACTATAAAGTAGAATCTGAAAAAATTTATTTCTCACAATTTAAGAAGGTTTAAAATTCCAATACTGCAGTATTCCACTTTTGATATGATGTTTTCATCTTTTAAGGTTGCCAGCCTCAATGATTCTTCAAATATTAAGCTTTCATATTTCTGTGATTTTGTGTTTCCAGATGTTTCTGATTTAGAAATTTCAATCTGTTGCCTATCAGGCTTTTAAGAATTAATTTAAAATTAATTATTACCAATTATCAAATTTAATATTTTTGAAGGTTGCTGGATTTTTTATTATTCATATAAAAAATGCAATCACTTTTGAATCTATACTCAATGTTTAAAATTAGAAAGCTTCGTTTTTAAATAAAGTTTGTTTAAAGAGGTATTTTTAAAATTTTAATAGTTTAAACGAATTTTAATCCTTTCAACTTTTGTTTCTTTCAAAATTTAGTAAAAGTCATATTTATGTCATATTTACAAGCTCTAATATTTTAATTACTTCAAAGTTTTAAGATTTTTTTTACTTACTGTCTTTCAAAATAGAAACCTATTGTTGTTGGTTGCTAAATTGGAAAGCTTTCAAGTATATTGGCTTGATTTTGAATTTGATGGCTTCCAAGTTTATTTGCCTTTTAATGTAAACCCAGGGTATCTACCTGATCGGGGGAAAAAACCGGGAAATGGCCGGGAATGAGATTCAGTGACCGGGATTTTTCTCTCGAATGTACTAAAATGAAAATGAAAAATGTTTCTGTAAAAAAGTATCTGAAAAATCATAATTCTCACTAGGGATAGGGAATTTTCGAAAAGAATTATAATTCCAGGTTGTGACATAGCATTTCAGTAACGAAATGTAATTTTGAATTTGGAATAGGAAATTTCAGTGAAGAATTATTTTTTACTTTGGGACAAGAAATTTTAATAAAGAATTATAATTTTGAGTTTGGGACATGGAATTTCAGTCAAGAAATAAATTTTGGCAGGGATAGAATAGGGAATTAATTAATTAATTATAATTTTGACTTTGGGATAGGTCATTTCCGCAAAGAATTTGAATTTTGACTTCGGTACAAGGAATTTTCCGAAAGAATTATTATTCTGAGATAGAACTGAGAATTTCCATAGAGAATTTTTAATTTTTATTTCAGGTTCACTTTCGAACAAGAAATTTGGTTAAAAACTATAATTTTACTTAGAACAGGAAATTTTTGGAAAGAATGATAATTCTGTGTTTGGACGGGAATAAAAAAAAAGGATTATTCAAAAATCCCCGTCAAGAATTATGATGTTGACTGCTGAGTTTGGAACACGAAATTTGGGAAAATAATTTGTATTTTTATTGGTGGAAAGATAATTTACAAAAACAACCCTGTTCCAACTCAGCATTTGTCATATTTGGGGAAATTCCTTGTTCCAAATAAAAATTTATTTTGATCAAAAAATTATTATTTTTTTTGCAAATAAAAATTTTGCTGAATTTAAAACTTCCCACTTCCTAATTTTAGAAAAAGGGAGTTACTATATTTCAAAATTATAATAGAAAATGTTGTAAATAATTACGATTATGACTTGAACCAAAGAATTTTGATCACTAAATGTAAAATGTTATTGTGACTTTGGGACAGGGAATTTTCGCGAAGAATTATAATTCAGAGTTTGAGACAGAGAATTTCCTTAAGGAATCATAATTTTGACTTTCGAACAAGAAATTTCCGTAAAAAATTATAATCTTCACTTTGTAAAACGGGATTTCCGTAAAGAATTATTATTTGACTCGGGACAGAGAATTTTTCACATTGAACGGGAATTTTGGAAAATAATTTTAATTCGGATGACCAAAAATTATCTGATATTCCAACTTAAAATTATAATTCTTTTCGAAAATTCTCTGTTCCAAATCAGAAATCTTTTAAACTGTTTAGAAATCTCTTGAAATCTTTTAAAACCATTTTTTAATCATTCAAATATTTTTTTCATTCGTTTTAATTTACCATGAAAAATTAAAAATTGCCCAGGGGAATCCTGGGGATAATCAGGAATTGAAAATCCTCTATTTGGTAGATGCCCTGGAAACATTTTTAGTAGACATTCAATCGAAGTGACTGATTTATCTGCTATAATAAAATAGTGAAATTATTGCTAAATTAAAATTCCTGATTAAATTCATACATTTTAATAAATAATGTATCTAAATGAACCATAAATGACTCACACATTGAAATTTACTAATTAAATCAATACAAATGACTGATTTAATTAGTGACAGTTTCTGATTACGTGATTCAAACTCACTTTATGTAGATAATTCAAAATTACTGATTCAGTCAGTGGAAGTTACTGATTGGATAAATTTTTCTTTATTAGTAGAAGATAAATTTTCTTGGTTTAAAAATAATCTTTTTGTCTGCATTCGACTGTTTTCGATTTATAATAAAAATATATTTGGGCTGAAATATCAACTATTTCATTTTTTGTTGAGAATTCATATTAATTTTTTTAGTTAAAAATTCAAGTAATGGGTTTAAAGTTGGACTATATTGGTAAAAAGCCGTTATTTTTAATGAAAATTAATTTTGTTAATTGAAAATTGATCGTTTTTAAAATAAAAATTCAACTATTTGGATGAGGATTCCACTATTTCATTAATAATTCATTTGATTTTTTGTTGATAATTCATCATTTTTGTTAAAAACTTATTTCTGTGGCCAATAATTTAACTACTTCGTTAAAAATTCGTTTTTTTTTTGTTGAAAATTAATTTTTTCTAATCACAATTTATCTATTTCATTTTTAGTTGAGAATTCATTTTTTCATTGAAAATTTTACTACTTGGTTGAAGAACTTTGTTACAAATTTGTTTTGTTGGTTGAAGATTCATGATTTTACTTAAAAATTCATCTCTGGTTGAAAATTAATTTTGTTAATTGAAAATTTAACTATTCCTTATTTGGTAGAAAATTGATTTTTTGTTGTTGGAAATTCAACTATTTGGTTGAAGATTTATCTTGAAATTTCGTCTCTTTTGGTAGAAAATTAATCTTTTTGTCGGAGAATTCTTCTTTTTTTTTAATTCAATTATGTTATGTTGGGAACTGAACTGCTTTGATAACAATGTATTATTTTGAGTAATGATTCTTCATTTAAGTTGGAAACACATCTGTTTCTTTGAAAATTAATATTTTTTAGTTGAAAATTCTTCTTTTTGGTAGAAAATGGATCTTCTTGGCCGAAAATTCATTTTTTAAATTATATTACTTGGTTGAAACTTAAACTGCTTTGTTAAACATCCATTCTTTATATTCAAGATTTATCATTTTAGTTAAAGGTTATCTCTTTTCTTGAAAATTTAACTATTTTGTTGAAAATGATTTTTTTGTCTTGAAAATTAATTTCGTTCATTAAAAATTAACCCATTTCATTTTTGATTTAAAATTTTCACATTCAACTGATTTCTCCAGTCGTCGAATCCGCATTTTTTGAATCAGTCAAAATTGATTTCAAATCAGTCACTTTTGACTGATTCAAACTTAGACTGCAAGTCTGAAAGAAAAAAACTTTCCATTTTCAAAAAATTAACTTTTCCTGAATTTCTTCCAGGACAACAACCAGGATGTGGTGCAGGCGACGGCGACGGAATCGGAAGTGGAGATTTCCGTGGCCAGGTCAGTGGAAAAGAACCCCGACGTGAATTCAAAGAACGTCAGGGTTTTAATCGTCGTCGAGGGGCGATGCGAAGAAGGGTTCATCAAGTCAATGGTCATAAGTTTATGGCTACTTTCTTGAGGCAGCCTACATTCTGCTCTCACTGCCGCGAATTTATATGGTACGTAACTCATGCTAACTGCTCAGGTATCTTTTTCCACGCTACTCCTTGGGATTGGTGCAAAATTTCCGTGGATTACCGAATGCAGGGTTCACTCGCAATTCTACAAATTAAACTGACAGTCTAAAAAAAAGGACATTGACATTGCATGCTGGATTCGGTATATGATGCACGTGTTTTTTCCTGGGATCTAACTCACTATTTAAATGTTTTATGATTGCTCTTGATTTTGACCTTGATCCTCCTGGTGTCTATATACCGAATCCTTGGGTTTGGGATTTAGTCTCTCAGGTTGCATGTATAACTCATTTGGTTTACATTCACATACTCTTAAAACGGTATTAACTGCCGTTATAATCAGTTTCTTGGGACGTGCATGCTTTGCCTTTCTTCGCGAGTCAATCCAGCGAATGTCCATCGTTAAAATTCCTCGATATTCCTAAAGATTGAAAAGTAGGTTTTTTACGTCTCTGAATCATGAGTCATAAATTACGAAAGAGACGAGAGAGAAATAAAACTTGTGTATATGACTTTTATTCCACTAGATTCTTATAATATAGTTTCAAGCCTCGGACTCACCACACTATTGACACTATTTGACACTTTTTTCAAGCGATGACACTATTTTACTACTATTTCGACAAAAATTACACTAAAGACACTATTTCCAAATCAAAAAGATGAATTTTCAACCGAGAAAGATTTTTCAGTCAATAAAGAAAAAAAATTTCATAAAAAATTTTAAACTTTCAAGTCAAAAACATGAGCTTTCAACAAAAAAGTTGAATGCTCAAACAAATAGTTAAAATTCCAACTACAAAGATCAATTTTTAACCAGGAAGATTAACCTTCTACCCAAAAAGAAGAATTCTCAACAAAATACATAAATTTTTAACCAAGTAGTTTATTTTTATAACAATAAGCTTAATTTTTTACCATAAAAGACCAATTCTCAACAAAGTCCATTCATTTTTAACCAAATATTTGAATTTTCATCTAGTAGATTAATTTTCTACCAAAAAACAAAAACGAATTAATAACAAATTACATAAATGTTCAACTAAATACGTTTAACAATGGCTGTGATGTCAATCCAAATTTTATTTAATTAATTTTTAGTTTATATTGTTTTCTTTTCTAAATTGTTTTAACTAAATAGTTGAATTTTCAAACCAAAAAAGATAATTTTTTTACCCAAAATGAAGCAGTTTAATTTTCATCGAGGAGAATTAATTTTTAATAAATAGACAAATTTTCTACAAAACAGTTCGAGTTTGTACTAAGTAGTTGAATTTTATTCCAAGCTGTTGATTTTTCAGTTAAAAATTTACTTTTTAACCAAAAAAAAAACAGAATTTGTAACTAAAATTATTAATCTTTAACCAAAATAATGAAATTTTTAGAAAGTAGTTCAACTTTCAACTAAAGAGTTGTATTTTCAACCTGAAAAATATGAATTTAAAACGAAAAATGTAATAGTTTATATTTCAACAATAAAAAAATATTTAGAAAAAAATAAACAGTTGGATTTAACCAATAATGACGTATTTTCACCAAAAATACTTTTATGCAAAAAAATTATTTTCTACCATAAAGGACGAGTTGTTAAAAAAATACATAAATTTGCAATCCAATAGTTGAATTTTCACCCAAGAAGATTAATTTTCTATAAAAACAAAGACAGATTTTTAAACCAATAAATATAATTTTTTAACAAAAAATGGAGAAGATAAATTTTCATTGAGGAAAATTAATTTCCAATAAAAAAAACGAATTTTCAACTAAAATTATGAATTTTCAACTACAAAAAAATGAACTTTTAAGAAAGTATTTAAACTTACAACCAAGGAGCTGAATTTTCAACCTGAAAAGATGAATTTTTAATGAAAAATGTAATCGTTTATGTTTCAACAAAAATACATTTTAATACCAAAATAAAATAAACAGTTGGATTTAACCATCAATGACGAATTTTCAACTATATACTTGATTTTTAATCAAAAAATTTGTTTTCTGCCGAAAAAGACGAATTTTCATCGAAATACATAAATTTTCAACAAAATAGTTGATCTTTTTACCAAGTTGTTGAATTTTCGAAGCGAAACTACGATTTTTTTTACAAAATAATTGAATTTGCAAACCTAAAATGTGATTCTTCAACAACAAATTTTATTTTCAATACAAACAGATTAATTTTTAACCAGAAAATTGCACTTTTAAACAAAAAAGATAAACTTTTATTGGGTTCTGTTAATTCATTTCGCATTTAAGTGCAAAAATGAGAAAAAGGGGAAGGACTGTGAAGCCTGCGACAAATAAATAAGAATTTTTATAATTTACAACGTAAAGAATAACATTTCAAATAAACTTTGAAGTTCAATTTTAATACTTGAAGAATTCTATGACACTATTTTGACACTATTTAAAAAAAATTGTTGACACTATTTACACTATTTTCTATTTCTAAAGTGAGTCCGAGGTCTGTATTTTAATTGTAGGAAGTGAATCTGAACTGGTCTGGGCTGAACTCGATTAAATTTCTTTTTTTTTTTTTTAGCAAAGTTTCAATGTCAACAATAAATTATTAAGATAAACTAGTTTTCCATTCCAGATTACTTGAATATTATTTAAATTAGAGAATTAGCTGAATTTCCTTGAAAAGAGTAGATACATGTCTTGGCGACATTTTACTTCCACAGGAGTTTTAAATACTGAACTAGAGGCCTCACGACCCAGTCCCTATTTTTCCTACTTTCAGTTGCAAGTCTATATTTTTTAAATTTGAAATAAATTAAGAAATAAAAGCAGTTCTAGAAAAGATATTGAGTTTTCTAAATGCCTATTAAATGATTAAAACATTCCCTGAACAAAATAGGTTTAGTAATTGCTATAATAGACGTAATTCAAACTTTTTTCGACCTAATTTTATCTGATAATTGTTCTCCTGTGGCATTTTTCTTCTGTTAAATGTTTTGTTTTTTCCTATATTTTTCTAGGGTCGTGAGGCTTGCAAAGTAGACCTAAAAGAACAACAGTAAAAATCACTCTAGAGCAGGGAATATTCCGAGGAGAATTTTCCTTCTTTTTATTTAATAATTCATCTTTACCTCCAAAATCCGTGGAAATTTAAAATTGCTAAACGTCTAACTTGCAAAATTTTTCTGTTTAAAATTGTAAGTCGTTCAAAAACTTGCAAAATTTTAGTTGCGAGATTTTAGAATTATAAAAAATTGTTTGTTTGAGATAAGAAAATGAGATTGAAATATTGTAAAATGAGTTTTAAAAAATTGAAATCAAAATAAGAAATGCAGGGATTACAATCTTTCCCCTATTCCTCAGTGATTTCTCTTTTTTTAAATCCCCCTTTTCCCATTTTTTATTCAAATATACGATATTAATATACGATATAATATATTATTCAAATTACGCGGGAAATTCTCTGAAAATATTAAATTTAAGTAAAATCACAAAATTCATCTGTATAATATTGAAGCATTTGCATAAATTATTTGAAAATAAATAAAGTACAAAATAAAAAAATGTATCGTAACACAAATATAATATAATATAATAGCATTTCACAATGATTTCGAACATTTACAAAGTTTTTAATACTTTCAAAAGGTTTCAAAGATTTTAAAGATTTTAAAGAGGGCATAGTAAACCATATTTCTAAGATTTCAAAAGATTTTACACAGATTAAAAATGTTTTAATGATTTCATATGAATACAAAAGACTTCACAAATATTACAAAGATATCATAAAAATTGCATACAGATTTCAAAAGAATACAAGAATTACAAAGATTTCAAACATGTTAAACTTATTGAAAAGGTTTCAACATATGTGAGTAGATTTCAAAAGATTTCAATGATTTCAAAAGAACACAAAAGATATCACAAACAAATATTAAAGAAAGCTTTCACAAGCATTTCAGATTTCAAGGATTTTAAAGATTTCAAGGATTTCAAATATTTTACAAAAATTTAAAAAGATTCCAAAAGATTTTACAGAAATTCTAAGATTTCACAAAGATTTTAAGTAATTCAAGAGATTTTAACGAATTCACAAAAATATAAAAATATTTCACAAAGATTTCAAGAATTTCAAAGACGACTTCTGTTCAAAAAAAATTAAGAATTTGTTTATTCATGGCTTTGCTTTCTTTAAAAATTGTTGTCCAATAAAACATGAAAGGACTAATTTTTACATCTATAACAAACGGTTAATTCATTATTTGATGTAAAAAGGAGACCTGGAAAAACTTTACTTGTTGACCTAGAAAACCTGGAAAGGACCTTGAATTTCGTTCCTAAGAATCGCTGGACACCCTTCTTGAAAAATTGGCGAATTTTCATTTGACCGATTTCAAAATAAACTATTTAGGATTAGAAAATCATATTTTTACGCTGAATCTATACAAATTGAATATTTTTGAAACGTAAAATATTTCAGGCGCTCATGTCAAGATTTAATTATTAATGGTGGTATTTTTAAAAAGAGACAATATTTTTGATTATGAGAACGAGCGATCATTGTTTTCTTTAGTTTCACGCAATTTTTAAATTAAAAAACAAAATTAATACCAATACACAATTTCGGTACTTCATTGTATCTATTATCAACTGATATTAATAATAGCAATTTTAGACGCAAAACACCAACATAACAAAAAAAATCTTTGAGATTGAAAATCTTTTAAACCTATACCGTTTTTGTTAAAAATCACAGATTTTGTTGAAAAATGTTCAAATAACCTAAAATTGTTTAAAAGTTATAAATCCTCTTGAAATCTATATCGATTTTGAAATGAGTTATAATTTTGTTTTTAAATTGTATTTTGTAGTGTAAAACGCTATCGTAATCTAAAATTGTTAAAAAATTGTGCATCTTTAAAATCTACTAATTTTTGTTTAAAAATGTCAATGTCCGTTGAAGAATGCTAACAAAACGAAGAAAAGGAAATTGTTAAAAAAATGTAATCTTCCAAATCCCATAATTTTTTATTAAGAATTTCTGATTTAAAATGCTAATACAACCTCAAATTGATGAAATGGAAATCCTGATGATTTTATATTAAAATTCTTGTTTAAAATTACTCATTTTGAAGTTGATTGGTTTTGTTTAAAATAACCAATTTTCAAATAAAGGATGTTTAATAAAGATAATTAAAAATTTGGATCAGTATGAAAACTCCAACATCCTTCATTTAATATTCTTACCTGGTCGACATTTACCAACATCGGCTAATAACCGATTTTCCGTGAAAAATGCTAATTTATCCCATTTTTTACCTGAAACTCCTTATGATTTTTAAAAATAAAAATGTAAATTTTATATTTTAAAAAACTAACATAACATAATAAAAATGGTACAAAATTGCAAATCCTTTTTGAAATGTAATAATTTTTGTTTAAAATAACCGACTATTGGTGAAAGACGTTAAAATAACCTTCAATTATTCAAAAATGGAAAGTCTGGTTCCAACTATAATGATTTTTATTTTAAAATACTAATTCTTAGTGTAAAACGTTGACTTAACCTAATCATATTATTAAAAATGATGAACCTTAAAAATCTAATAATTTTTATTTGAAAACGACAATTTCCAGTAAAAAAGTTAGCATAATCGAAAAACGTAAATTGGTGAAACATGTTTAATTTTTGAAATACAATAATTTTTTATTGAAAGTTAAAAATTGTAAATATAAATCATCTTTAAGTAATGAAATATTAGTCAGGTTTTCAACAGCAATGATTGCGAGATTTTAGAGGATATATCGTTATAACACTTTTTTAGATAGGATAAATATGGCTTATTTAACCAATTTTTTTGTCGAACTCTTTTATATCACCGTGAATGGATTTCCAACGGCCTGAGTCATTTGAAGTTATTTAAAGATATAACATTTCTTATAAGAAGATTGTTTCTTCTTTTTCGCATGTAAAAATAAATGTTTAACCCTTACCGTATTTTTCATGAAAAAATTACCCTATTTCCTCTTTTTAAACTCCTTTTGTGCTGTGATCCCTGAAAGCCGTATAAATAGTACAAAAAAAATTGGCAACCCTTTGGGGTTTATATTTCAATCGCTTAAATTATCTGCGATTCCTCCTCTTAAAATTTAAAACAAATTTTTCAAGTAATTCCTTACTGTATTTATTTACATTTTCACTAAATTTTGTAAATACTACTCATCTTGTAATAATCCTTGCCCTAGAGAGAAATAAATCTCATAAGCAGTAGGTGGAATCGCTTTATTTATTAATAAGCGACTGTAACATAATTGAACGAAATCCACTCCCTACTAAAGACTTTCTTGTGTGACATTACGTAGAAAAATAAACTGGGACACCGAACAGAAATTTTCTTCCGATAATGTAGATTGAGCATACCTGATCTCTTTTTTTATCCCTGTACACCCTTTTCTCTTTCTTGAGAGTTCACCATAGATCTATAAACTATGGTTTAATGGCGGAAAAGGGATACCAATTGTGTTTTTATCAGGGTTTTTCACCGAGATGATGTGACGTGTTTTGTCTGTTGTATTTCAGGGGCTTGGGCAAGCAGGGCTATCAGTGTCAAGGTGAGAAAGACACAAATCACGTTATTAACCGATTATGTTTTGTTCTCGCTTGCAGAACCAATAAGTGTGCATTTCATTTTGTGCGTATTTATTTTGTACTTTATTATTTCATGCAGGTAGTTTCATCTCAGAACTCTTGAGCCTGAGAACCTCAGCTTCCTGATTTGCTCTCAGATTTTTTCTTCGTCTTGGTGTCTGTATGCTTTTCTGGTTTCTTCTGCTGGGAAGTCCAGTTGCTTTTTCAAATCAAAATAACGATGCGATCAAGCAAATCATTCGGACTAGCCTCATCGTTGGCTCATTTTTATTTTGCATGTATTCTCTTCCTTTGAGGGAAAAATCACAGGTTCGCCTTTATTATTTGATTTCTAGACCTTATGCTTCCATTTCGTTGATGATTTTTAGAGTTTTCTTCTTGTTTTTTTCAAGCAGCAAATCATCTCTTCATTTCCATTTTCATCCCTTGACTCATTTTATTTCATTCTGGGCTTTCGCATATATCGTTTAACCAATAACGTTAATTGCAGCACTAATTACATTTTTCAGTACGCTTCTAATGCATGCCAAAATGATGTTATGCTAAATTTTGTATCTGGGTTTCAAGTTTAAAGAGGTAAACATTTGTTTCAGTCTGCACTTGTGTTGTTCATAAAAGATGCCACAAACTGGTTGTGACAAAGTGCCCAGGCATGAGGGACGAGGTACGTTATCTCTCATCTTCTTTTGCTAATAATTAATTCTTAAATGTGACTATTTATTAATTTTGAAAAATGTTTCAGACGAGTCAGTGCACACAGGGTGCTCGATTCAGTATAGACGTGCCGCATCGATTCGTCGTTCACAATTACAAAAGATTCACATTTTGTGACCACTGTGGATCTCTTCTTTACGGGTTGATCAAGCAGGGCCTACAATGTGAAGGTAACTAAAAATTTTCCATTCCAAAGGCTTATTTTTCAATTTTGCAGAGCTGCCACACAGTCACTTGAATAACTTCTAGTCACTTTTTTTATTCAAGCCACTTTTTAGTCACTTCTTTAAGAAAAAATCACTATAGTCACTTTTTTTCAAGGAAAAGGCCACTTTAGTCACTTTAATCCATCTCATTTTAGATATAATCTGAAAAAAAGAAGATTTAATTAATCTGTGTATTATATCTATAGCAATCTATGTTATGAAAATGCTATTCAATGTCAGACTTCACACTCTTTTCCCTATTCCCATATTTTTTCCTTTTTTAAAGAATACCTCTTTTTCCCCTATTTAAAAAAATACCCCTTTTTCTTGTTTTGCTTAAATGCAGGAAGTTTTTTCTTTTTCGTTGAAAATTCTGCTATTATATTTTTGGTTAAGAATTAATCTTTTTTTTTCTGTTAAAAATTTTATTATTTGGTTGAAAATGTTATTATTTGGTTGGCAAGTCGTATTTTATGATCGAAAATTCAACTGTTCTGTTGAAAACTCCTCTTTTTCAGTATAAAATTAATATTTTTTGTTAGAAAAGTCATCTTTCTTGGTTGAAAATGAACTTTTTTGATGAAAATTCAACTTTCTTTTAAAAAATTCAACTTTATTCTAAAAATGTTTTTCTTTTTGGCTTGAAACTGCAACTTTTTTTGGTTGCAGTTTATCTTTTTTATTTGAGATTACGACTATTTGCTTGAAAAAAAAAACTATTTGTTTAAAAATTCAACTTTTTTGTTGAAAATTAATTTTTCATTCATTGAAAAAAGCTATTGTATTTATAATTCATATTTCTTGGTTAAAAATGAAATTTTGTTGAAAATTTCTCTTTTCGGGAATAAAAATCCAATTATTTCTAAAACATTCGACTTTTGAGCTCGAAAACTCAACTTTTTTGTTCAAAATTCATCTCTCTCGGTATAAAATTAATCTTTTTGGTTGAAAATAAAATTATTTCATTAGAAAGTTAAGCTTTCTTAGTAGAAAATCGCCTTTATTGTTAAAAATTCATCTTTTTGGGATTAAAAGTCAAATGTTTTCGAAAACATTCGATTTTGTTGCTTCAAAACTCAAGTCTTAATGAAAATTGATCTCTTTTGGTAGAAAAATAATATTTTTTAGTTGAAAATTCAACTTGTAAACAGAAAATAAAGCTTTCTTGGTCCTAAATTAAGTTTTTTTGTTGAAAATTCATCTCTTTTCTTGCAAAAATTTCATATTTTTGGTTAAAAAAGAATCTGTTTGGTTTTCAATTGATACTCTATTTTGGTTGAGGTTTTAACTATTTTGTTAAATATTAATTTTTTGTGGTTGAAAATTCATAATTTTAGTTGGAAATTCATCTCTTTGGTTGGAAATTGAACTATTTTGTTGAAAATTTATTTCATTTTTTGATTGAGGATTAATTTTTTAACTGATTTTTTTTTTTTTACTAGAAAATTGAACTATTTGCTTAAAAGTTCATGTATTTTGTTAAAGATTCATCTTTTTTGGTAAAAAAAGTATCTTTTTGGCTGAAAATTGGTGTTTTTGTTTAAAACTTCATATATTTTATTGCAAACTCATCTCTTTCGGCATAGAAACTTCATCTTTTTTTGTTCAAAATTGTACTGCTTGGTTGAAAATTAATAATCGGTTTTAATTGAGGATTTAACTATTTTTTTCAAAATTAATTTTTTTAACTGAAAAGTTATCTTTTTAACTAGAAGCTTTACATAGTTGATGGAAAATGCATGTATTTTAAAAAAAAAATTTTTTAATGGATGTTTTTAGTTAAAAATTTACCTATTTTATGTGAAGTTCATCTATTTTATTAAAAATTTATCTTTTTCGATTGAAAATGCAACTGTTTGGTTCAAAATTAATAATCTGTTTTGGTTGAGGATTCAACTATTTGGTTGAATATTCCTCTTTTTTGTTTGATAATGTATCTTGTTTAGTAGAAAATTCAACTATTTGGTTAAGAATTCATGTAATTTATCGAAAACTTGTGTTTTTGAGTAGAAAGTTAATCTTCTCGGTTGAAAATTCATCTTTTTGGTTAAAAATTAATTTGTTTTTTTGAAATTGCAATATTTTTACTTGAAAGGTTAGGAATTTAGAGCGTTTTATATTGATTTCGATATGGTACCTACATCAATTTTATTTAAAAGAATTTATTCCCTTATGTTCATGGTAAATCACCCTATTTACCCTGTTCTGGTAGTACTTCAGGCTGTGAAGTCTGCAATATTAAAATTAAAATCATTTTAATTTTTCATTTTCTGGTTTTCTAGTTCCTATTGTAAGGTATCGAAATTTTGTCTAGTAGTTATAACCTTGGTTTTCATCCCCAAATTCAGCAATAAATCCTCTTTTTGTGTGAATAGCAATCACTTTTAGTCAATTTTTAGCTTAAATTATTCACTTTTTCCAAGTACATTAGTCGGTGGCAGCCCTGATTTGTCTAGCTAAAAGAATCGTTTACTTCAATCTTTAAATTAAAACTGTATTTTTAGTTTGTAGCATGAACGTTCATAAAAGGTGCCAGAAAAATGTGGCGAATAATTGTGGAATCAACACCAAAGCAATGGCAGAAGTACTCAGCACGATTGGAATCTCGCCCGATAAACAGGTAAAAACACCGAGGATCAACTACAGGACAGCAGGTGGTGGACAGCAGTCAGTTTCAAGTGGCGAATCACCAACTCCGGATTCTTTACCTTTTTCTCAAAAATCCAAAGATGCTCCTTCTCTGGGAGAAAGTACAGGATCGGGTAGCGACAGCGAGATGAAGAAAGTGAGTCTTTCGGATTTTAACTTTATAAAGGTTCTTGGAAAGGGAAGTTTTGGAAAAGTCATGCTGGCGGAGAAGAAGGGAAATCCGGATGAGGTATATGCTGTGAAAGTTTTGAAGAAGGATGTCATCATTCAGGACGATGATGTTGATTGCACAATGACGGAGAAACGTATTTTGGCTCTCGCTGCCAAACATCCTTTCCTTACTGCTCTTCACAGCTGCTTTCAGACCAAAGAGAGACTTTTCTTTGTTATGGAGTATGTGAATGGGGGTAAGTAAATTTTTATTTCGAAATATCATTTCTTTCTAGTCTGGAAGTTGCTTTCAAAATTTAAACATTTTTCTCCCAGGCCTCGGGTCTCAGGGTACTGTTGACGCTTTTTGACACTTTTTTATCGATGAAACTATTTTGCTTAGACGGGGTGGCCACTGGACCGGGAAAATTAGGAAATGACCCAGAATTTATGTTGAGGCCGGGAATTTTACAAATTAAAAAAAAAAATTATTGAATAGGGCGGAGTGAAAATGATCAAATTAGTCGAATCGTTTGAATTTTGGGTTGGCATCCGAAAAAAGTAAAAACAACAAATTTTGAAATCGGTTAATCTCTTCTGTTCTCTGTTTTGATTTGACAAATAACAACATTAATTTATAAAAAAATAACGAAAAAAAATAACAAAATTTGCCTATTGCTTTGAAAATGCTGGCGAATTTTTTCTGTTTACAGTTTTTGGTAGTAACTAATAATAAAAAATTATAAATAAAAAAAAAAAATTTTGCTGAATTTAGAATTGTTTGACAATGGCCCAAAAACATTTTTTTTATTGAGTCCTATGCACACATTTTAAAAGAAGTTGAATATGTCTAACCTGACATTTCTTCATCTTGAATCAAAGAAACATGCTATTATTTTGTTTTTTCGAATTTTTTTTTTTGTGATTTCAGGTTCGACATATTCAACTTTTTTCAAAATGTGTGCATATGGCTGAATCAAAAAAAAAAAATTAAAAAAAACATGTTTTTGGCTATTTTCAAAAAATTCTAAATTGAGCAACAAATTTTTTTTTTAATTTATAATTTTTTATCATTATTCAATAACGATAACTGTACACAGAAAAATTCACCATAATTTTCGAAGCAATAGGGAAATTTTTTGGAATTTTCAAAAATTTGAATTTTCAAATCAAGAGAACAGAACCGATTTCAATTTTTTTTTTTTTTTTTTACTCTCTTCGTATGTCTACCCACAAATTTTTGTCACTTAGCTCAAACGATTTGACTAATTTTATCATTTTTACCCTGTCTTCGTATTCAATCACTTGAAATATCACAAATTTCACATCACATGATATAATGGAATTTAAAATAAGTTCGACTTTAACTTTTTTTAAATGTCAGGTTCATTTGTTAACTTTTTCAATCATGATATCATTCCGTTTACAATTCGTATTTCTAGAATCTTTTATAATCTTTAGCTTGAATAGTTTTCTATTTTAGGTTTTCATTTTTAGACGTACATTTTCAATTTAAAGAATTTTAAAATACAGTTTTGAAGCCTTGAACCGTTAAAAATTAAAAGAGTTTGAATTAAAAAATTTGTTATGAAAAACGTTTAAAACTGATCAACTATAAAAATATATATTAAATTATGACTTTTCAAATTAAACTGTAGTGCCAGTATTAAAAATTGAATATTAACTATTTTTACTCGCCAGATTCTGAATCTGTTCAGAATTAAATAATTTACAGATTTGATCGTTAAATATTAAACTGTTTAATTCAAAAGTCCTAGTAGTTGAACAAATAAAAAAATTTGATTGAAAATTTATAAAATATTTTCAGTTTTAGACTAATTTCAAATTAATAAATTCATAATTAAACACTTTCATTTATTTCAAAACTTATTCGCGTATAGTTTCAGTCTGAAATATTCCATTTTGAACCCATTCAGTTTGAAAATTTTTAATTAAAAAGAAAAAAACAATATTTTTATTTCGAACAACTTTTACTGTTTATTCAAAATGAGCAATTGTGTAAATCAAAGATTAAAAACCAAACAATTTGAAACTGAATTGTTTGAAATCGAAAGCCTTAAATCGTTTGAATTTCAGAATGCTAAATTAAAACTTTTATGTTACAATTTTTATTGCTCTATTTAAAAAAAATCAATTTGCAAGAAAGCATGTTGAATTTTGATAATATGAAATAATTTAACTTTTAATTTAAAAATTGTTTAGTTTCGAAATTTAAAGTCGTTCTACTTTTTAATATTTTAAACTTGAAACTGGCTTAAAATTATATAATTTTGAAGTTTTACAAATGTATTGATTCATTCTTCAATTTAGAGCATTGAAAATGATTTCATGGATTTATAGTTTTTTAACAGACATTTTTTAACTGTTTTATTTATAAAAATTAATAATTTAAAATTGTGCAGCTTAACGCCATTTATGTTCAAATTGTTCAATTGTAAAGTGTTCAAGGTTTCATTTGATACGTGTAAATTATTGAGCGTTCCAATTAAAAAAATGTTAAGCTTCAATTTTAGAAGTTTAAAGTTCAAAAGATTTCGACTGCAAATTTTTGCGAACTGGAAAATGACTAAAACGGCCACCCCATCACTATTTGAAAAAATTACACTAATCTACTATTTTCTTAAATTGCTGGCTATTGCAACTATTTTTTGCACTTTGCTTTTAAACATATTTTCAAACTTGTTTGCTCGATTGGCTAAAAGAACGTATCCACCACCTAAAAAATTTAAATTACAAAAGATTTCAAGGGATTTTAAAGATTTCAACAGATTCCTAGGGGGTTTGACAGATAAAGGATTTTATAAGGTTTCATAGCTTTTAGAGTATTTTAAAACATCTCAGAGAACTTCAAAGATTTTAAGCGATTTTAATAGATCTTAAAAAAGGTATCCAAGGTATTTAAAAGATTTCAAGGGATTCTAAAAGATTTCTAGAGAACTTCAGGAAATAAATGAAATTAAATGAAATTTCAAGGGACTTTTATAGATTTCTTCGGATCTTAGAGATTTCACGGGATTTCACGATATTTAAGCGATTCATAGGATTTCAAAATAAATTACATCATGCCAAGGGATTTAAAAAGATTGACGAGTTTTCCAGGAATATTTAGAGGATCTCAACCAATTTCAGGGGTTCTTGATGGATTTTATGGGATTTTGGGATTATGGGCTAGTGCACGTCAATAATATCAGGATCTGCAAGTAGTCATTCGATTTTAATGTAACTTGGTGAAATTATATTGCTACATAAGAAACATTTGAAGCTCTAAGACTTTTTTAGAATTTTTAAAATTGCGGGAGTTACGCCATATTTAATTTTGGGGTTGGATTTTTTTGAATTGTCGATAATTCTGGAACCGAAAAGTGAATTTTGATAAAACTTTAAGATATTAGAGGTGAAATTGTATATTTAAAAAATTTAATGCCCAGAAAAAAAATTCAAAATTTTCCCACCAAAAAAGTTCAAAAAAATGTTTCATTCCATTTTTCGTGAAATACTTCACTTTTAATTTATGTTGAATCGTGATATAAAAATTTCTTGTGAATTTACCTTTCATTAAAAAAAAATCATGAAGACTGTTCTTCATGAATATGTCCCCACTATTATTTACTAATTTTATAAACAAATTATGTAAATAAAAATTCCCAGTGCAGATAATTAAAATCAACAAAAATTAGTGTTCTCTCTTAATTGCCTTTAAATTGTAATGTCAGTAAAGTTTTATCTTAAAAATATATTATTTGATACTACTTGTCAAATTTATACACAAATTATTTTTTAAAATGGTCAGTGTAAACATTTATAGGCATCACATCATGTCTGCTATCACTGGAAAACATGGAATTGGCAATATAAAATTAAATAACAATGATTCTTAATTTATAAAAGTAGCTTTATGTTATTATATTTCATTATTTTATTGGAAATTCATCTTTTTTGTTTGAAATCAATTTTTTTAACTCAAAATTTAACTATTCCATTTTTTCTAGAAAGTTCATCCTTTTTAGTTCAAAATTCAAGTATCTGGTTAAAGTCAACTGTTTTTTATTAAAAATGAAAATCTTTTTCAGTTGAAATATCAAATACTAATTTTTTTGTTTAAAATTCATCTTTTTTCAATGAAAATTTAACCACTTGGTTGAAAGTTCAACTCTTTTGTTAAAAAAATATTATTTCAATTGAAAATTCATCTTTTTGGTTGAAAAATGAGCTATTTTGTTTAAAATTTGTTTTTTCTTTCGCTAAAAATTATTTTTTTACTGAAAATTCAACTATTCCAGTTGAAACTTCAACTATTTTATTGGAATTTTTTTTCAATTGAAACATATTTTTTTTTACCTGAAAATGTAACAATTTCAATTGAATATTCCATCATTTTAGTTGAAAATGTATCGCTTTGGTTGAACATTAATTTTTTTAATTAAAAATTTTACTATTCAATTTATGGTTGAAAAATTATCTTTTTTAATTCAAAAATAATATTTTTGGTTTTAACTTCAATTATTATAGTCAAAGTTTCATCATTCTATAGTTAAAAAATTATCTTTTAGGTTTGAAATTCAACTATTTCAGTTAAAGATTCATCATTTTAGTTGAAAATTCATGAATTTGTTTGAAAATGTAACTTTTTTTTGAAAATGATTATTTTTGTTGTTGTTAATTTTGGGTTTCGCTTGAAAATGTGACAATTCGAATTAAATATTCGATCATTTTAGTTGAAAATGTATCGCAATGATTGAACATTAATTTTTTAAACTGAAAATTTAACTTCGATTTTTGGTTGACAATTTATCTTTTTTAGTTGGAAATTCATATATTTCATTGAAAATTTTTCTTTTCTGGTAGAAATTAATGTTCTTGAATAAAAAATCGTTTTTTTTTGGTTGAAAAAAATTTTTTTTACTGGAAATTGAACTATTCTGTTTTTGGTTTAAAATTGATCTTTTTTGATACAAAACTCAACTATTTGTTTGAAAATTGATTTTTTCTAGTTTAAAATTCAACTGTTTGGTTAAGCATTCATGTATTTTGTTGCAAAATCGTCTTTTTTAGTAGAAAATTAATCTTTTTTGTTGAAAATTCAACTTTTTGGTTAAAAATTCATATATCTTGTTAAAAATGCAAGTTTTACTTAAAATGTTAAGAACTTAAAATGGTTTAAATTTAATTTAATATAGTACCCACAATAATTTTATTAAAATATGTACTGAATTTTAACTATAAGAAGATAAAGTAAAAAATTGTTTGAATTATTATTCAAATTCATGGACTTTAGGGACAAGTTCAAGAAATAAGGTTATGTTTTTAGTATTATCTAATTATTTAATTAATCGATGGTTTTAATATATTCAGAAATATCTTGTGATATAATTAGGGAAAGCCTCGTAAATGAAACATATGAACTGAATCCCTAGAAATCGAAAAAAAACATTATTTATAATAAACTCGCGAAATTGTACACATATTCCCAGTAGATTTTTTTTAAAAAATACGAAATATTTGAATGGCACCTTACTATGAAAAATTATACCTGGAAAAAACCTGAAATTGTCAGGGCATTTTTTTCCAGGATTTGAGTGGACACTATTTTTAACCCTCAAACGGCACACTGGTGCGAATTCCCACCGGAAAAATTTTCATTTTGCTGGCATTTACGCAGGCACAACTGCGGCGGCTTATCTCCACTATATTAAATGTATATATGCTAAATATGCGTAATATATGCTAGATGTTTAATATATGTTCAATATGTTAAATATTTAATATTAACATTTCAAAAAAAAAAAACTAATACGCCCTAGTGTGCCGTTTACGTATGCTGGGTTGAAGTGTGCCGTTTGAGGGTTAATTTCTCAATCGAGTCCGAGGCCTGTCGTCCGAATACCTAAACCTTTTCCTAAATTTTTATCATTGCAGGTGACTTGATGTTTCAAATACAAAGAGCTCGGAAATTCGAAGAGAATCGCGCTCGGTTTTACGCAGCGGAAGTGACGTTAGCCTTACAGTTTCTTCACAAGCACGGTGTTATTTATCGTGATCTGAAGCTCGATAACATTCTTCTGGACCAGGAAGGCCACTGCAAATTGGCAGATTTTGGAATGTGTAAAGAAGGAATCTTGGATGGAACAACTACGACGACGTTTTGCGGTACACCTGATTATATTGCTCCTGAGATTTTGCAAGAGCTTGAATATGGAGCAAGTGTAGACTGGTGGGCACTGGGAGTGCTGATGTATGAAATGATGGCGGGTCAGCCACCTTTTGAGGCGGATAACGAGGATGACCTCTTTGAATCGATTTTACACGACGATGTGCTGTACCCGGTGTGGCTTACCAAAGAGGCTGTGTCTATTTTAAAGGGATTCATGACGAAGAACCCTGCCAAAAGATTGGGATGTGTCACTGCTAATGGAGGCGAAAGTGCGATCAGGACTCATCCCTTCTTCCAGTATATGGACTGGGAAGCGCTGGAAGCTAGGAAACTTAAACCACCTTTTCGACCAAAAATCGTAAGTTAATCATTTATTGGTCTTTTAAAATAACTCTAATAATTCCCAGGCTGGCCGTAGGTCAGAGAAAGCTTGGAAATCAATGAAAAATCAAGGAATTTTATTGCTCAGGGAAAGTCAAGGATTGTGAAAAAAAGTTTGCAAAAGCTAGGAAATTTCGAGAAGAGGCACTTGAAAGACTGTCAAGGATAATAAATTTTAAATTTAAAAAATTGAAATGGTTTTATTCCGTTTATAAAATATTTTATGCTAAAAATGTTATCAGATTAAGATTCTGGTATTTGAATACTAATGGTCAGGCAAAATGGAATATTGATCAGGGAAAAATTAGGGAATTTTGAAATCAAGTTTTGCGGTCACCCTCATATAATATTCTAGTTACTAGTCTATTTTCATTGTAGTTCTATTTCTTTTTTTTTTTTGCAGTTGTTTCCTCCTGACAATCATATTTTTAGTTAAAAATTTTATTATTGTGTTGAAAATTCAGCAATTTTGTTAAAATGTCATCCTTTTTATTGAGAATTCGACTTTTTTTTTTAATTTATCGGTTTTACTAGAAATTTCAGACTTTTTAGATCAAAATGCAACTGTTTAGCTGAAAATTAATCTTCATTGGTTAAGGATCAAACTATTTTGTTGAAAAGTATTCTTTTTTGCTTGAATATAACTGTTTTTTATTTAAAATCAAAATCTTGTTTAGTTAAAATATCGACTATAATTTTTTTTTTATTGGATGAAAAATTTGTTGGATTCAACTACTTAGTTAAAAGTTGAACTACTTTGTTAACAATTCATTTGTTTTTGTGTGAAGATTCAACATTTTAGTTGAAAATTAATTTCTTTGACTGAAAATTTGTTTTGTTTTCTGGTTGAAAATTAATTTTTTTTTCCTGAAAGTGTAACATTTCCCGTAGAATATTCATCATTTTAGTTGAAAATTCATCACATTGGTTAAAAGTTTAACTATTTTGTTAAAAAAGAATGATCTTTTTCTATTGAAATTTCAACTATTTGGGTAAATGTTGAACTACTATGTTAACATTTTTATTTTTTGAAAGTTCAGCTCTTTGGTTCAAAATTGCACTATTTTATTGAAAATTCGTGTTTTTTGTTTAAAACTAATTTGAAAGTCAAGTTTTAAACCCAACATAAACTTTATAAAATCAAATTGTGCAGCAAAATTGCACAAGAAGGCTTGAAAAGAATTATGTGCCTCAAAAAACTGTTTTTTAAAAAACAAATACTCAAGAAAATCAATTTATGCAAAATAATTACACAAAAAGAGTTAAAATAAGAGAAATATATCTTCAAATAACATTTTATTCGACTGAAAAAGTAACTTTTCCAATTTTGTTTGAAAATTGAACTTTTTTACTTGAAAATTCGTCCTTTTTGGTAGATAATTAATCTTCTTGGTTGAAAAATTGCCTTTTTGGTTTTAAAATTAATCTCTTTTAATAAAAATTTCATCTTTTTGGTGGAAATATCAGCTATTACATTTTTTGTTAAGAATTCTTTTTTCTAGGTTAAAAATTCAACTATAGGGTTAAAAATGTAATTAATTTGTTGATAATTCAGCTGTTTTTATTTGAAGTTTAATCTTTTTATTTGAAAATTCCACTGTTTGGTTGAAAAGTCATCTTTGTGAGTAGAAAATTCAAGTATTTGGTTAAAAATTCAACTATTTTGAAAATTTAATTATTTTGTTAAAAATTCAAGTATACTGTCTTCTAAAAAATTCAATTATTTGTTTGGAAATTTGACCACTTGGCTAAAAATTCAACTATTTTGTTGAAAATTTAATTATTTAGTTAAAAATGTAACTATTATGGTTAAAAATTTTGGGTTTTGGTTGAAGTTTAATCTTTTTTATTTTGAAAATAGGACCATATGGCTGAAAAATCATCTTTGTGGAGTAAAAATTCAACAGTTTTGTTCATAATTCAACTATTTTGTTGAAAATTTAACTGTTTTGTTCAAAAGTAATCTTTTTTGTCAAAAATTCAACTGTTATTTTTGAAAATTCGTCCATTTGAATGGAAAATTTGTCATTTTTCGTTGAAATAAATACATTTGAAATTTTTAATTTTTATTTAGAAACTTTATTGTTTTATTCCGCTTATAAAGTATTCTATATTAAAAATTTTGCAAGATTAAAATGCAGGACTTTGAATATTGATGGTCAGGGAAAATGAAAAATTGATCCGGGAAAAATCAGGAAGTCAAAAGCGTTTCAAGAACCTTCACTTCTATTCTGCTGTCTTCCCAAAACGAACCGAAATACAATACAATGTATTCTTCTTATTTTACAGAAAAGCAAGAAAGACGCCGTGAATTTCGACACCGAGTTTACACGGGAAACGCCGGAGCTGACGCCCGTAAACCACGACATCGTTCCTTGCATAAACCAGGAAGAGTTCAAGGGCTTCTCATTCGTGAACAAGGACTTCAACCCCACGAGATTCTTGGTGCAATAAATCTAAGAAAGGTTTTTTAATTGAAGCAAATCTATCGCCTATTTTCTCCAGACTGCTCATTTCTTACGAGCGTACCTACGGAGTGAAAATCTTTCAGGATGATAGAACTCCCTGGCACAAAGGTAACAATTTCTTAGGGGGAAAAAGCTACCTTGAAAGGCCATCGAACGTATCTTTCCAAGCTACAACTCGATGGAGCCTCAACGCGCCAAGGTGACACTTGCCTCGTGATCAGAGTCAAAGGACTCGATGAAATTTTCGTTTTCTGCTGTTTCCCTGTTTGTTGTTTACAAGAAAGTTAAAGAGTTACTAAGATTGTTATTACTACAATACGCAAAGTGCATTGTCGCACAAATTGGATAAAAGGAGAAACCAGATTTTATACCTGAAGCGTGACACTTTTTTCGGTTCACGCGATTTTTCAAGTCGAGCGAGCCTTGCGAGGAGTCGAGCAGGAGTCTTGATTCTATTCGCAACTGACTCGGTTCGGTCAACCAGAGACGTCCTTCTTATCCGTTCAAATAATAATACTCAAGATTTGCGCAAATCGCTGGGCGATTACAACGAAACTCGCAAAGAAATCTGGAAACGAAAGAAGGAAACCTCTCGCTCGTTTTCTCGCAAATCGCGTCTATTTTTTCCCTCTTTTTTTCACGGATCGACCGTGAACGCACCGAGAAAATCGGTGCTAGAACTTAGAACTAGTTTTACTAGAAATTTTGACAAATGCGCAAACGGAAAAACACTTGAATAGTGAACGTCTTGAGCGTTTCATCTTTGCGCAGACTCTTGATTTTTCGCAGCGAGACAATCAGGATGCTCTCGTCGCGGAAGCTCAGAGTCTTGATTAAGAAAAGATATTGAGCGTATATATTAGAATGCGACGCAGGGCCACAGGTGGCCCCTATCAGAGAGTTTATAATATAATATAAATATAGCACAGGAAATGAATATATTTAAATTATTTTAGCATACGCCTAATACAGCATTCGGTTGAATTGAGCGCGTCAATGCGCTTAAGTCTAGTGTAAGATACAGAGTGCATATACCAGATACCTATTTGTTAAAAGTCGCTTAACCGCAAGTCGATAAGGAAATCGATGCACCTTCCACGATATAATTACTACTAAGCGTTGTCTCTAGTTAGGTGTATTAAGGCTTCGAATTGCAATCTTACTACCGAATGTTAATCAGCGCATGTGCGGAACGTCCAGTGTCTAGGTTTCGACCAAATTTTCGTTTCACCAAGCAAAAAAAGCGAATTCTTCCAAACCTTGTTTTTCTAGTCGTGCTACCAACGCAAGGCGTTCACGCACGTTCGCATATTACTTAAGTGTCGTACCTAAGAAAAAGAAACCTTAAATTTAATTTCTAGGCTAATTCTTGAAATCTATGAGTAGCGACCTATTCGCCTTGGTAGTCTCGAAAACGAACAAGTCGCAATCAATTCTGAATCCGCTTAAATCTCGCATTTTGATTATAATGGTAAGGATAATAAATCAAATTGCATCGGACAGTAGTACAAACATCTCGAGTATTTCCCACCGGCCCTCTTGCGACATAAAAGCCCCAAAATGTATCAAGAGGAGCCAAAGCGAGATACGTTGATTAAAAAAAAGGAACCCTAATTCAGTGTCGTGATGATTGTTTAGATACTCTTAATTAGTTTAGCGTACAAAGGCGTCCATAGCTTTACCAATTATCAGAAAAAGGTTCTCGAGGTCATTCTGAGCTTCCAGCCTGTGCAGGACTTGAAACCCAGAATTGTACCTTGAAACTTGATGAAATTCAAGTAAATTTAAATTCTTGCAGCAATTCGAGACGATTCGCCCAATCGCTTCTCGAATGCAGACCAAATACTTTCTGCGTTTGAAAGTATTCCGTCTTCAAAGCAGCAATCATATTTCCAGGATACTTTTTGTGCTGGACAGATCTCCAGGGTAGAAAATATCTTTAAATTTCTTCTCGATGCTCTTTGTCCATTTCCTCATCGAGAGAACCGTCTAGTCGATCAAAGTAAATTTGATAGTCAGGGTGGATTCGGAGGAATCCGGCGTCAACGCATCTAAAAGTCTTCTTCTAGCTTTAGGACGTGTTTCTATATACCTTCTGTTGAAAAAATTCAGGTGGGACCAACTTGAATCCAGGTGGAACCCCCTTGGGAAAATCGTGAAATCTGAACCCAAGTAGGAATTTCATCTGGATTTCTTCAACGAGATGACTTTAGATGTGAGAATGCAAGCCTACTTCTTAGGTTTTACCAAATACTTTAGGGATAAGTTAATTATCGTTTTTGGAGGTATTGTTAATAAATCCCCTCGACTTAATGGTCTCTCTCCGTGATTCTCTCCATTGCCTTTCGGGGTCCTCAGGACTCGACTCATTCGCGTACCTACCTAATATCAGACGGCTTAGAAGCCAATGGCCTCCGTTAACTTACACACTTAAGCGTGAAATCTAGTCAGTCTCGAGAAAGCAATTAGAGGTCGGAATCCGACGCACGAGACGCAGGAGGCTTAACTATGTAATAATCAGTAACTTCGTTGATATGCATAATATCGTATAATGTATACCACCGACCGTGCGTGAATACAAAAAACGGTTAGTCCGGCCTATGTTTAGCTAACAGGTGATAGCGCGTAATTTTCAAAAAAAGAAAATACCGGTAACGTTAAGCACTCGTACGATACCTGTGCAAAAACTACAAAATTATCATTGTTAGTTAGGAACCGTTCCCTTAGGTTTATCGTTAGTCTTGTAAAGTCACTACGCAACAAATCGTTTGTTCGTAGTTTAGTAATATTGACAGTTTTTTATGTTATGGGTCCAAGCGGTACGCTGAAAATGTTGAAAATTTTGCTAAAAAAGCAAGAAACTTTGTCTGAAGTTTTCTTTTGGCATTAATGGTTTTTTAGGACCGAGTGTAAACAATTTTTCAATATTTTATTTTTGAAAAAAATTTGTGCCATTTTTGTTAAAAGTCTGTGTTTTAAACTGATTAATTACTTTTGTTTTTATTTTGGTGAGTAACTTTAGGCTATCTAGAAATACACTGGGAAATTTTAAACAAGTTTAAAATTAGCAAAAGGATGGCGATTTTTCTGTAAATAAACAATTCAGTTTACAGAAGACTATAAACGCTCCTCTGTAAATGCTCTACAAAAAGGTCCTATTCCAGTTTTTAATATTTCAACAAATTACTATTTTTACTTTCTGTTTCTTCAAATACGTGTGAGGTATCGTTTTTCATAATTTTTCAATAATAAAACAATTGAAATTGACAATTTAACTTTCTAGCACTTTATCTGTACATAATTTAAAGTCTTGGAGACACTTAAATATTAAAAAAATATTTCTAAAACTTGTCCAACTGTTTAAAAGTTTTTTCTTTGGTTGAGTTGCTTAGTGTTACGTCCAACAGAAAGTTTCAATTAAAATTATGCGAAATTTTGTTTTAATATAATAACTCAATATCCTACAGGTGTGTTTTGTGAAATACACGAGACAACTGAAAAATCCCGACAAATGAAATTCCCGACCCTGTAAAATTCCCGAAAAAGAAAATATTCAAAATAAAATAATCCCGAAGTTATAAAATTTCCGAAATATAAAAATACAGAATTGGAAAATTTCCGAACAGTTGAAAATATTACCGAATTTGAAAATTCCTAAATAATAAAATTGTCGACAGAAAATTGTCAAATTATAAAATATCCGGCACTGGAAAATCCCCGAATTTAAACAATTAAAAAAATTTTTTTTGAATAAATATTATTTATTTAAAATGCTATAATGAATTATTCAAAAAATAATGGATTAAAAGTTTTCTTCGATCAAAATATTTCATTAGTATTTTTAGGAAATAAATCATATTTATTTGCAAAAAATTTGAAGTGTTTAAATTCGGGAGTTTTCTGGTTTCTGATATTTTATAATTCGGCAATTTTCTATAGTGAATTTTATTATTTCAGAATTTTCAATTGAGATAATACTATAAACTGTCAAAAGAATGTTCCAATTCGGTTTTTTTATATTTCTGCAATTTTATAATTTCGGGAATTTTCTTTTTCGATAATCTTATTTTTTTGTGATTTTTCAGACGTCCCAAAAAAAAATATATATTTTTTGTAAAAATATATGTAATTAAATGTTACTTTTGTCAAAAAAGTCTTGATACTTTTTTTCTCTAAATATTGAAAACGTTTAAATATAATCCAAAAGTAAAAAATAATAAAAAAAAGTTGAGCGCAAAACCGTTTTAATAACCTTAATGACAAAGTATCATTTTCTACTATACAAGAACCTCCATAAAGCACAGTTTTCAATTTATTCAATTATTTTATAATAGTATTTTACTCAGTTTTTAATGCACAATAATACTTCATAACCAATAATTTAAAATCGTATCGTTATACTATGAAATTTGATTATTTATTTCTTTATTTAGATGTCAACGGGGAAAATTATGAATGATCGAGATAAGAATATTGGTATCGTTCCTTTCATTTTAATATTGTAATTTAAATTGTTTAAAGAGGAACAACTTTGCTTGTTCAACTTTTATCGTATCTCACGTAATTTTCGAAGAAAATCAGAATTTTTGATGTTCAAAAAAGTTTCAGTTTTAAAGTGAATTTTGAAGAAGAGTGTAAATCCTCATCAGAATCAAAAACTTAAGTTAAAAAACCTAAAATAGTTGAAAAGATACAGCGTTTCAAAAAAAAAATGTTGATAAAATTATTGGCACATGTCAAAAGGAACCTTCCCGTGAAGTTTCAGGGTTCTGGATAAAAACTCCTAGATGTATTCGGAACTTGTCAGGATTTTCTAATTTGATAAAAGAAGCTTTTTAATTTATTCCGAAAAGTCTTTAAATGAAAAGATTTAAGAATTTTCAAACTTGAATCCTAACTTGGACACTTTAAAATATTAAATTTTGAATTGAACCTTATATTAATAGAATTATGTTTTTGAACGGAAATACGATTTGATCTGTAGTGATTCTTAATGAGTATAAGTCAACGAAATCGTTTGTCGTACGTATCTCCGTCGAGCGGGAGTGAATCGATGATGAATCGCATTTAAAAATCAAAACGACGACTGTTCGAACGACACTGAATCCGCACCATATTCACGCGTTTCTTGTGAAAGAGCGACTAACGCGATGATCCGTTGCCGTCCTACTCACATCGATTCGAGCAGATTTACCCTAAATTTCAATTTTGATTTCAAATTTCCGAGAGAATATAAAATCGGCACGCCGTCCTCGCGTGCGTAAGACGCACGATGTGGAATCCGTCGTTCGAAGACTCGTTTATCGCGAGAACGTAATTATAAATTGAAGGAAAGCAAGAGGAAAAAGCTTTCTACGACTTGTGTCTTACTTTTAAAAGTAAACTTTAAAACGTTTCAGCGTTGCTTTTGAAATCAGTTTTTATCGTCGAGGAAAAGTAAAAGTGAAAGACCTGTGTGCGAAGATACGTAGCGAGAAGTCTCGTATTTCGTAGAAAAAAATCGTGAGAGAGTTAGTTTTTAAATTGGACATTTCTACGTTGTAGTAGTAGGATCGACGTCAGTCGTAGGAATTGCGAAAAATCGTTAACCCTGTCCTAGTACAATCCGCTGTTCTGATCGATGTGATTTTTTGTATCGCTGATTAATATTCTATTAGCTAATTGATAAAAGATTTATGTTGAATGTTACAATTATTGCGTCGTGTAGAATAACGTCGCCATTATTACTTACTCATGTCTAGAAGATAGAGGTGCAGTGTACACACATAACTTGTTAGCAAAGTAATAGATTTGATGTTGATGAAAAACTGCGTATTAAGAGAAATTTATATTACGTATGCGAGTACGCAATATTTAGTAAGTAACGATCCGAAAGAGAGATATTTAATGCGGAAAAGGAGAAAGAGTTACGCAAAATAATTGTTGTAAGTTAAAGATTAGAACAATGTTGATCAAGAGCTCCGTCGAAATAGTAGTCTACCTTACAGGCGATTTTAATATTTATTATCTTTTAATAGTAATTTAATATATATTAAAATTGTCTGCTTTTTTAGTTTGTCATCAGTTGCAATCAAGAGATGCTAAGAAAGGACCTCTCTGCCTTCCAAGGAGAAACACAAAAAAAAATGAGATGCACAAACATAGTCGCACACGCACGCAGATCAGTGTGAAACATTTGGAAGAAATTAATTTGATAGTTTTCATTTGAGTAGTGTGCTTGTGTTTTATTTTTTTGCATCACATGCATACCAATGAATACATTTTAGTAATACATTTAATAATAGAAGCATCAATCACTAATTCACTATACAGAAATAAATATATGTAAGATTGACCGAAGCTAGTGCAATATCTACGAGTTATCTGACCATATATAATAGAGAGAACAAATTTTATTTTATTATGAGACACGTCTGTCGAATCGTTGGAGCACGGCGTATTATCATTACTCTATACCGAGAGAACGATCGATGATCAAAGAGACTCGTACAAAAGTATTGTTATTGCTTTCACTCGCACTCGAATTTATAATTTGCGCAAATTCTATCTACCAAAGAGAATAAGTTACGTTTAAATGTGCGCACTTTTATCAAAAATCGATCGACGTATCAATTATCAGCAACTGTCCACGAAACCCGCCATATTATTGTAAAGGGCCTTTTTTATTGGGAATTTAAGGCAAACGACAAAAATCGGCTGAGCAGCTTTAAGCCATTTATTTACTTAATTTGGAAACTTGTCACACTCTGACTTTCAAACCTTAATATTTTCTTTCTTGGATTGGAAACATAAGTGTATAAAATTAAAAGTGATGAGATCTGATCAGTGTGGAAAGAAATGTGATCTACAGAAAAAAAGTAATTATATTCACTTTTCAGTTTCTGTTTTCAGTTTCTTGGTCTACTTTGTCAAAAAAAAACTTTGCTGCCGGCTAGTGCATTTCGTCATTTTTCTCACTTGTGTAACCCACATGACAAATCTTAAAAAACGTCGTTGATTGCAGATTTGAGAGAATCCAGGGTGTCTACCCTACCTGGAAAACTGGGAAAACCTGGAATTGTCAGGGAATTTTTTAGGGATCGTGCTTAATTTTTTTTTTGAAATTGCAGTATAACCTTGAATATCGATGATTCTTCATTTGTAAAAGTAGATTTAAATTACTGTATTTAACTATTTGGTTGAAACTTTTTTTTTTATTTCAGATTAATTTTTTTAACTGAAAATTAACTTTTTTATTTTTTGTTGAAAATTGGTCGTTTTTAGTTGAAAATTCAAGTCTCTTGTTGAACATTCATGTATTTTGTTAAACATTCATGTATTTGTTTGCAAATTTAACACTTTGCTTTCAATTGTTTACCTTTCTGGCTTGATAAATCTTACTTAGTTTAAAATATAACTCATGTTGAAAATTTATATTTTTTTGGTTGAAGAACCATAATTTTAATGAACAATAAATTAAAAAAATTACAGAAAATTTAATTATTCCAGTTGAAACTTTAAAGTATTTTGTGGAAAACTTGTTTTTCTTTGTTGATAATTATTTTTTTATATTGAAAATATAACTATTCCAGTTGAATATTTCACATTGTTAGTTAAAAATTCATCTCTTCGGTTGAACATTAATTCTTTAACTAAATGTTTAAATCTACCATGTTTGGTTGAAGAATTATATTTTTAAGTTAAAAATGCTTATTTTTTTGTATAATTGAATCTTCTTGGTTGATAATTCATCTTTTTTGTTTAAAATTCAACTAATCCAGTTGATGATTTATCATTTTAGTTGGAAATTTATCACTTTGTTTGAAAATATAATTATTTTTTGAAAATTAGTTTTTTAGTTATGAGTGATTTTTTTTAAACTGAAAATTTAACTATTCAATTTTTAGGTGACTATATTATTAAATATGCACTGAATTTTAAGTATAAGAAGATAAAATTCATTGTTTTTAGTGTTATTAAATTAATCGATGGTGCTAATATACTTAAGAATATCTTGTAATATAATTTATGAAACCTTTCTAAATTGAACATATTAACTGAATTCCTAAAAACTGAAGAAAAAAAAAATTTTTAATAAACTCGCAAAATAGTAAGCATATTCCGAGTCGATTGTTTTAAAAAATGCGAAATATTTGAATGACTCCGTACTATGAAAAATTATACCTGAAAAAAGACTTAAGGTACGTAGAAAAAAAACCTGGAAGTGTCAGGAAATTTTTTCCGGGATTTGAGTAGACACCCTGGAATCTGAAGAGTCTTAACTTATTATTGTGATACTAGAAGGGTTAGTTTGTAAAACCAATATTGATAGGACAAAACTGTAATGGGTCAAAACTTCTTGAAAATGTTTAAATCCTTCAAATCTCAAAAATCTATAATTAAAATACGAGCACGAGGAATCAAATCACTTGTTTTTAAGACACCAATATTATCTAAAGATCTAAATGTTTTAAATTTTCGTTTCCAATTTCTGCGTGTCCATAAATGGTGCAATATAGCCAAAATGTTAGTCCATTTCAATCTACGTTTTGCAAACGAGCCCCAGAAAATACATATTACCATTATTATATATTACCTGCGCAAAATCGAATATTTATTTCTTGACTGTTTATATCGTTTATATATGTATAAAAAAATATCATGAATCTTAGATTGTATAGGTGTTAAGTGCTGAATCTCGAGACCCTCCGCTCTCAAGAGTACGCCACTTTTTGCGATTTGCACTTTTTTTCGAGAGGTGATTTTGAAACGCGGAGGGAATCGCATTTAAGGCAATCGTATTTCTTGAAAAAGGCACTTAAAAAGTGATTTAGTTTATTCGTTTGTTTTTATTTTAATTAAATTTAAACTTTAAATTAAAATAAAAAGGTTTTAATTCTAAGCATCGTACTTAAATGTTTTTTGAGAGATTATTCTCACCAGCCCTGATTTAATCAGTTTTTTAGAGAGAAAGAAAAAGTGCAAACTATAATATACAAATATTCTAGAATTTTTGTATAATATCCGGATACTACTGATTGTGAGTGTATCCGAATGTGTATATCACGCTGTGTATTAACGCTAATGTACCTTCGCTTCGAGAGATTAATTACTGTTGTAACGTATGCATAGCCATCTCGTCCGTCGATAAGAGGATTTCAAGGTATAATTAAGTAACGCTTTTGATGTTTTGAATGAAAAAAAAACATTTACTAAAAAAGTAACGTATGAAACTGTACAAGTATTATAAGCACAAGGACTCATTTTCTCGACTGGGTATCAAGAGTTTCAGTATTATTGCTAGCAATCTTTACGCTTTATACTTCGGACCAGTTTTTCAGTCATATAGGAGCAAACAGTGTACAGTACAGAAAAAAAGCCTAAAGAGTATCTAATCTTGAATAAAACAACAATCCTCTTTGATAAATAGTATTCATCTCTTAGAGCAAGTCGTGAAAATGAGTCGAATTATCACGCAACCGGTTGCAGTAAATTTTTAATTTATACCATTTACGAGGACATTGACTCTCTATTTAAAAATTCATCTTTTGCTTCTTGTAAATTTATTTGTATTCAACAACTTGACACCGGTGCAAAATTGAAACATTGCTGGATTTTTATTTTCTAAATTTATATTATGGGTCAGTCCTCGTGCTAAATAATCAGATATGCAAAGGTTTCTTTTTTAAAAAGAAAAAAAAATGGTGCTTGACGATTTGCATCAGCCTATTTCGGCACTTGCCAGCTTACAAACTAATCTATAGAAGAGCAGAAAGTAAAACGCAATGTACGAAACGAGTGCGATGGATGTAAAATTTGAGGTTTTTACATTTGTCGCACCTTCAAAGAAGCAGAGATTATCGTAAATATATAAATTATACATACAGAAAGGAAAACGTTACATAAAAAAAATATGAAAGAAAGATACACGTAATGTTTAAGAGAATGCCTGCGTCTACGTGAATGTAGCGTGTAGTACCTATTACTATTACGATAAAGTATAAAGTACGCCGAGTACCTGTGACTGTCTGTATTTGCTTAATAACCCAGTTTATTTTCTACAGTCTAGTAAATCTTGATAGAGAAAAACGCGTTTCGCAAAAAGTTCGTTTTTTTGTTATTGCCTCACGATAAATGCAGACAGTACAGTATTTTGCGAACACTGTTATTTGTCTGATTATCGTGTAAAGAATCATGAATAAAAATATATATATACATAAGTTTGCTCTTTTTATATAATTATTAAATTATTTAGTCAAGGGCGCAAGGGATACGAAAATGAAAAGTATGGATACTCTATTTTTGTTTTTAAGTTACGTTTTTTTAAAGACCAGCACTGCATTGCCAATTAATAATATACGAATATAAAATAAGATTACTGTGATTACAATTTTAAATTGCACAATTAAATCACTTTAAAAAAATAATTATTATTTGAGGGGCATGGTTTTATTTTCCATGCAAAATGTTTTTATTTTTTCACAGATTAACATGAAAAGGGGCTTAGAAAATTAGAAGGCTACCTCAAAACTATTCCGTTTTTTATGCATTTTCGGAATTTTCAATTGTGAATGATTTTGATTTAAAGTTATTATATAGTGAAGTAATCAAATTTTAAATATGTATCAGTATTAAATTAGTAATTTTGAACTTTTTTTTCCTTCGAATTCCCTGAAATCATGGCATTTCGTGAATTCCAAGCACTTAAAATAATGCAAAGAATTAAGAAAAATTAAAGGGATTCAGGGATTTAGATATTTAGATATTTCAGGAATTTAGATAATTCAGAGAATAACATGGATTTCAGAGCATTAAGAAATTCAATAAATTCCTAAAATTAGGAAAATTAAAAGAGTTCAGAAAATTTAGAGAATTGTATGAATGCAGGGGATTCGGAGAATTGAAAGAATTTGAAGATTCAGAATATTCAAGGATATAAAAGAAGTCATGTAATTCAGAGGATTCCAAATATTCAAGGAATTCAGAGATATTCAGGGAATTAGGAGAATTTCAAGGATTTCAGAGCATTGAGTGAATTTAAATAAATCAGAGAATTCGAGGAATTCAGAGGATTTCAGAGCATTTAGAGAATTCAAGGAATTTATAATATTCCAAGAATTCAAAGAATTTTAGGAATTCAGGTGATTCAGAAAATTAAAAAAATTTCAGGAATTTAGAAATTCAAGGATATAAAAGAAGTCAAGTAATGCAGAGAATTCCAAATATTCAAGGAATTCAGGGATATTCAGGAAATTAGGAGAATTCCAGGGATTTCAGACATTTTAGAAATTTAAATTTGGAGAATTCAAGGAATTTCAGGAATTTATAATATTCAAGGAATTCATAGAATTTTATTAATACAGAATATTCCAGGATTTCAGAGAATTTCGAATATTGAAAGAATTCAGGATATTATAGAAATTCAAAGAATTGTAGGAATTTCAAGTATTCAGAATAATCTAGGAATTCAGAAGATTCAATGAATTTCAGGAATTCATAATATTCAAGGATTTCTTGATATTTAAGGATTTTAGGGAATTATGAGAATTTAAAGGATTTCAGAGCATTTAGGGAATTTATAATATTCAAAGAATTCACAGAATGGAAATTATTTTTGAGAATTCAGAATATTCAAGGATTTCAGAGAATCCCGAATATTGAAGGAATTCAGGGATTTCAGAGCATTTAGTGAATTCAAGGAATTAAAAATATTTAAATAATTCGGGGAATTCAGATAAATCAAGGATTTCAGGATATTCAACGAAATCAGAGAATTTCAGGTATTTCCGAGCATTTAGAAAATGCAAGTAATTCCAAGAAGTCAAGCATTCATAGTATTCAAAGAATTCAGAATATTCAAGGATTTCAGAGAATTTCGAATATTCCAGGAATTCAGAGGATTCATAATATTCAAGAATTTCAGGGATTTCAGAGCATTTAGGGAATTTGTAATATTCAAGAAATTCATGAGGGGATTCAGAGAATTCAAACAATTTTGTGAATTCAGCACATTCAAGGATTTCAGGGCATTCCGAATATTGAGAGAATTCTGGATATTGAAAGAATTCAAGGATTTCGGAACATTTAGTGAATTCAAGGAGTTCAAAATATTTACATAGTTTAGGGAATTCAGAGAAATCAAGGATTTCAGGATATTTGACTAATTCAGACAATGTCAGGGATTTTCGAGCATTTAGGTTGTTGTTATTATTATTATTATTATTATTATTATTATTATTATTATATCATTAAGCCGTTTCCCTTTCGGGGTAGGCGTGAATTG